>CAUYQG010053317.1:0-31027 GCA_963574415.1 Tarsius wallacei
GATCCTTCCACCTCAGCCTTCCAAGTAGCTGGAACTACAGGCACGCGCTACCACACCCGGCTAATTTTTTGATTTATTGTAGAGATGAGGTCTCACCAAGTTGCCCAGGTGGGTCTCGAACCCGCGGGCTCAGGCAATCCACTCACCTCAGCCTCCCAAAGCGTGGGATTACAGGCTGAGCCACCGAGCCCGGCTTCTGTTGATCTTTTTATTGGTATTATGCTAAAGATAAAATATATAGGTAAACTTAGTAAAGGAATACCTTTAACTTGATTCTTTCTGCCAAGAACATGGTCTGCTTTCTATTTGGTAAAATTGGACATTTGGATACTTCAGTTTTAATTCCTGGACATTTTATATTTTTTGTTTCAGTTGTAAATATGGTCTTTTATCATCTGTTTGTTATTAGTTTAAGTCAGGAGTCAACAGACTTTTCTGTAAAGGATCAGATAGTCTTTGTGGGCTGTCAGCATCTTGGCTCTACCACTGTATTGCAAAAACAACTGGAGAGCAACCCGAAAGCAGCCATAAACAATACATAAATTATCAATGAATGTGGCTGTGCTCCAGGACAATGTGATTTACAAAAGCAGATAGCAGACCATATTTGAAAGTCGTTCAACATGGTTTACAGCACAGTTACTACATAGTTGAATGAACGCAACTGATTTCTATATATTCATTTTCCATCTGAATACCTAACTGAAATGTCTTATTGTTTATAGTAGTTTTTCTGCATTTCTCTTGGATTTTTCTGGTTTTAACAACAGATCATCTGTAAATGGTGAAAATTTCATTCTTTTCCTTCTAATTTTTGTATCTCTTGTTTTTTTTTTTCTTATCTCCTCAACAATGTTAGCAATAGTGGTATTTTTGTCTTATTTCTAACTTTAATGTGAATGACTTCAGTGTTTCCTCATTAATTATGATTAATGGTTGACTTTTGGGTGAATAGAAGAATGTATATCCAGAAAATATATAATTGAGCTCTTTTAAAAACCTAGAATAAGTACTGATTTTTTTCAGATGTCTTCTTAGTAAGAAGTATCTTTTATCTGACACTTTACATCATAGATTCATTTATTTGTTTACTTTTCAATAGCATACTGAGGTAGGCAGAATAATGCTCTTCCCATCAGCCCCCTCAAAAGATGTCTGGGTCCTATAGGTAGCCCCTGGAACCTGTGAATATGTTAGTGCATGTGGCAAAAGGAAATTAAAGTCACAAATGGAAATAAGGTTGCTAATAAACTGACTTCAAGATAGGGAGATTATCCTATATTTGGCTGAGCCCAGTGTAATCAAAAGGTTCATTAAAAATGGAAGAAGGAATTGGAAAACAAAACCAGAGAGATGATATCATGAGAAGGAATTGGCCTGATATTGTTGACTTTGAAGATGGGTGGAGGCAGTGGGCCACCTGCAAGGAACATATATACATAGCCTCTAGAAACCGGAAAGGCAAGGAAACTGATTCTCCCATGGAGCCTCCAAAAAAATGGATCAGATTTTAGCCTAGTGAAACACATTTTGGGTTTATCAACTATAGAACTATAAAATAAAACTTTTGTGTTGTTTTAAGCTACTAGGTTAACTTGTTACAACGGTCATAGAAAAGTTTTGTTCCTGACTTACCATTAATTGTGATATAGGTTTTGGTTTGATTTATGGTAGGACACTGTCCAACTATACTGTTTTACTCTAAGAGGTGGTGGTAGTTGTTTTTAATCAATAATGGATGCTTCTATTTGTTAACTGTTCATTAATATTTTTTTTCCTTTTGGCTTGTTAATGAGGTCAATTATATTACATGATTTGTTGATATGTAAGTATTCTGACATTTTAGGAGTGTGTTCTGTTTGGCTTTTAATATTATTTTGATGTTCTTTCTAATTCTGTTTGCTAACGTTTTATTTTAGAATTTTGTATTTAATACGTGAGATGGATTTCTATTTTTGTTTTTGGTATTTTATGAGGAATTCTGTTTTTGAGAACATTCTTTTCCCTCATGGTTATTGTTTTCAGGGCTTTATCTCATCCAGTCATGGCCAGTTTTGGAAATGTATATATTTCTATAAAATCATAACATTATTTTATTTGTATTGTATTCTATCCCCCCTCCTCCATCCAGGCTTTATTCCTGGGGGAAGGTGAAGGTAGTAAGTCCCAATATTGGTAAGGCAAACCATTTCTCACATACATAACTTTACTATGTGAAGGTTGAACACTTTTTTTTGGCATGCTCAAGATGTTTGATGTGTGGAAATTTTATCTTGGCGTATCACAATTCCTCAAAAAGCTTTAATTAGTAATTCTGTTCTCCTTGGGCCCTTAACCCCTCAGCATATGGCGTCAGTGCTTTCAGGGGTTTTTAATTCAATTTTACTCCAAGCAAGTCAATATGGTCGGTACCCCCAGTATCCTAAGGGGATTGGATCCACTGCCCCCTCACAGATGCCAGAATCAGTGGATGCTCAAGCTCCTTATACAAATAACATGGTGCAGTATTTGCATATAATCTGTGCATATCCTCCTGTGCACTTTAAATCATCTCTAGTTTACTTATAATGCTTAATACTATGTAAATAGTTAGGTATTTTTTCTTGTACTGTTTTTTGTTGTTGTTATTTTTATTGATTTTTTTTCCCCTCAAATGTTTTTGATCTTCAGTTGGTTGAATCTGCAGATGTGGAACTCTTGGAAGGTTAACTGTAGTTGAAAGAAATGTTTACTTAGAGAAGTTATCAGTTCTTCTGCAGGTAGTCCATTTTTTGGCTAAATTGTTTCCCCTAGGTATATAGATTGGTTTTTATTCATGTTGATTGGAGACTGAAACTAAGTATTATTTTAACCACAGGCCATAGTTTAATTGTATCTAAAATCTTCATCCTAGTTAATGCATATAGTACTTAATTTTATTAACAGACGAATGGAGGAAATTATACCATAGTTCCTATCACAAACCAGCAGTTATTTTGCAAAGAGCATAGTTAACCTCATTTTAAGACAGTTTGTCTGGAGCTGGCTTAGTCTAAACTAGTCCTGAAACAGCTTTTGACATGATTGGGAAATGATTCAATCTAATACAGCTGTTATATGAGTCTTCTGATTCTATGCCTGCAGCTTCATATTAAACCACTGTTAAGAACAAAACCAATAGTGGTTTTTATGCATTTTTGTATTGTAGTTTGATTCACATGTAATTTTTCCTAAATAAGGGATCCTAAGCAGTGGGAATAGGATTATAATATTTAACTGAAGATTAGAAAAGCTCTTGGCTCCTGTGTTACCCTGGGAGCAAGGAGTTCTTTGTACACTAATATTTAAGAAAATTAAAGACAAGCACCTTCACGAGGGGCTTTGCCACAGAGATCCATTCCCAGCCCGGCTTGACTCTTTGCAGGTGATAGATTCTATTGCCTAAGCTATTTTAGGTATGGCATAGACATGGCATATTTTAGTCATGGCATAACCACTTTTACTACCTCTAGCCTGCCTGATTGATACCATTTAATGCCTGTTTTGTTTTCCCTAACAAAGGCCGTTTATTTTAACCTTGAAACTGAGTATAGTTTTGCTCTTAAAAGTATAATTTTTTAATTGTTTGAAGATATAAAACATGAAGAAATGATTTTTCAGAAGAAATATTGTAAATCTCTGTGGTTTTAAGTGTATTTGATTGATTCTAAAAGCATGTTTTTCAAATTTTAACCCACTTCACACTTGGAATTATGTATAGTGATGCACTTCACAAATATTTGCTGTGGTTTGTTTTTGTTTGTTTTTGTTTGCCTTTTGGTTGGTACATATAATTAGTGAGACATCTTATAATTATTGATATACTATATTGGTGAAATATGGTATTAGCTAGTAGATCAGTTTTAGAATTTAAAATGTCCTGGATGATTTTCAGAAAACTTGGTCTTTGAAAGGGAATGCTGTAATCTTCAGAATTCTAAACTGTTTTTGAAAGTTCATGACACAAATTGTGACAGAGTTTTCCTGGTATTTTATGAAATGGAGATTTAGCTCTTATGACTAGTAAAATTTTAAACTACAAATTTATTTAAATGAAAAATTTTCTTTCCAGCCCTTTGGGAGGCTGAGGTGGGAGGATTACTTGAGAACAGGAGTTCGAGACCAGCCTGGGCAACATAGTGAGATCCCTATCTCTACAAAAATAAAAAAAATTAGCTGGGCATGGTGGTGCATGTCTGTAGTCCCAGCTACTTGGGAGGCTGAGATTGCAGGATTATTTGAGCCCAGGAGTTTGAGGTTTCAGTGAGCTATGATCACACCATAGCCTGGGCAACAGAGTAAGACCCCGTCTCTTTAAAAAAAAAAAAAAGTCTCTACAATAAATTTTTAAAAAAATTAGCCGGGCATGATAGCCAGGCACCTGTAGTTCTGACTACTTGGAAGGTTGAGGCAGAAGGATCACCTGAGCCCAGCATGTCAATTCTGGGGTGACCGTGAGTGTGCCACTGCACTCCAGCCTGGGTGATGGAGTAAGATTCCAACTCAAAAAAAAAAAAATCTCATATTTGTATGAGATTGTTATAGAACTAGTCATTAAAAAGTTAAGGTTTTTATCTCTTGTAGTCATAATTTCGTATAGTCCGATGCCGTATAACAGTGATAGCCTGTTTCGATCAGTGATAGACTGCACATATGACAGTGGTCCCATAAGATTATAATACCCTATTTTTACTGTATCTTTCCTGTGTTTAGATATGTTTAGATACACCTTAACTATTGTGTTACAGTTGCCTACAGTATTCAGTACAGTAACATACTTTACAGGGTTTGTAGCCATGAAACCATAGGCTATACCGTATACTCTAGGTGTGTGGTAGGTCATACCATCTAGATTTGTGTAAGTACACTCTTACACATGTTCACACAACAGTGGATCAATTGCCTGATGATGCATTTGTCAGAATTTATTCCTGCTATTAAGCAACACATGACTGTATTTTAAATGAAGTGAACTCTTAGGCAGGTGGATCAATTGAGGCCAAGAGTTTAAGACCAGCCTTTGCAACATAGTGAGACCCCTCCGGTCTCTCAAAAAAATTTTAAAAATTAGCCAAGTGTATGAGACCAGCCCAGGCAACTTGGTGAGACCTTGTCTCTACAATAAATCAAAAATCAGCCGGGTGTGGTAGTACGTGCCTGTAGTTCTGGCTACTTGGAAAGCTGAGACAAAAGGATCGCCAGAGCCCAGCAGGTTGATGCTGGGGTGGCCATGAACATGCCACTGCACTCCAGCCTGGGCGACAGAGTGAGACTCCCACTCAAAAAAAAAAAAAAAAAGCCAGGTATGGTGGCATGTACCTGTAGTCATAGCTACTTGGGGGGCTGATGTGGGACTATAATTGGACCCAGGTCCAGGTGTTTACCACTCACAGCCAAACTTGAGAGATGAGAGTTGTTGGAAGGAAAGACAGGTTTATTCAAGAGTTGGCTTCTTAAGGAGAAGGTAGACTAATGTCCTAAATACTATCTCTAAATTTTAGGTCAAAGAAGATTTTTAGAGGGAAAATTATGTAGGAGTGGTTCTGAGTGCACATTTACATGTCTTATTCCACTGGTTATCTTGAGTTATTGTCCACCTGGAGGCCTGGTTGATATCACTCTGATTGTGGTCAGGTTGCAGATGAACTACCTTAAGGCTCTTTCTAGGACAGGGAGAACTTCTCAGCTAGGCCACTATGCCCCTGGAATCTTTAAGAAAGCCTATAGTTAGATAAGCATGCGTTGGTCATAAGATCATGGTACAAGGGAGTGCGAAGGAAGAAAAGAAGGAAGAAAAAAATGTTTAAAGGACATTTTAAAGTTTAAAGGAAAGTGTTTAGAATACGTTTTAAAGCTGAAATTCTCGGTTACAAGAGGATCACTTGAGCCCAGAGTTCAAGGCTGCAGTGAGCCATGATTGTACCACTGTACCACAGCCTGGGTGACAAAATGACACCCTATCTCTAAAACAAAATAAAAATAAAGTGAGGTGAATGTTTTGTTTACAATTGTGACTATCATTGAATTTCAACTTTTTCATTTATAGTAACTTACATCATTATGTAACATTTGCATATTATACATTAAAATTTCTATGCACAATAAAATACATATTTTCTCTTCCACAGCTCATTAACGCACTGTCACTTACTACCTTTAGGACAGATCTAAAAATGGGTCACACCAGAGTTGAGTAAAATGATATTGCCTTGATTTCCTCTTTGTAAGACTATTTCATCATTAAATATGATTGCTGGTAGATGCTTTAAAAGTTTGTTTTTATTTCTGTGTTAAGAGTTTTTCTTCCCCTAAAATCAGGAATTGGTTAAACATTTTGGCAGATGGTTAGATTGTTGTTCTTAAAGCATCTGTTGAGATGATCCTGTGAATTTTGTTCTTTGATCTTTTCATTTGGTAAAATATATGAATATGTGACTCTCTTCAAATTGAACCATTCTTGTATTCTTGGGATATATTTTACTTTATGATGTTGGATTCAGTTTGCTGAATTTCCTTCCAAAATATTTTTTAATTCATTTTCAAAGTAAGATTGATTTATTGGTTGTTGTTTTTTTTTTTTTTCAGTTTCTAAAACCTGATTGTCTAACGAATTTGGAAGCTTTTTATAGTCCAGGAGTGCAGGAATTACCTTTTCCTTGATAGAATCGAAATGCCAGTATAATGCATTTACGTTTATTGTCACTAATTTTGTAATTCTTTCCATCTTGCGTTTATCATTGTTTTAAACATTCTCTCCCACTTGTTAACTTTTTGCTAATTTCAAGTTTTTCTTTTCTTTTCCTGTTTTTTTTTTTTAAGTTATACTCTCTTTAAATGGTTTGTGTGTTTTCTTATTTCTATACTGTACTTACCTTTGAATTTTAGCAAACATTTAGAATATTCATATCAATATCTAAGTTTTGTCTATCTCCCTATATACAAACACCTACAGGATACACCCAGCACCTCAAGTTTTGTTGAAATTTGGAAATTGGGTTTCAGATTGGTGGTGATTCTGTCCCTCCATTCCTTAACACATAATCCTCATCTGTTTCAGGAATTCACATTAAACCTCACCACTGCTTTTATGTTACTGTCTTACTGTTTTTCTTAAAATGAAGTATGAGTGCGTTGAGCAATATGTAGTACAAAATATTTATTTTTATCTTCCTACTGAACAAATATTTATAGGTTGAAGGGTAGATAAGGAGATATTTACAAACTAATAATAATTATATCTTCCCAACTGTTTGATATTGATTTTAAAACCTTGTTCTAATGAAATGCTTAGTAAATTTTTGGTTTTAATTTTAGTCATTTTAGATTTTTAACAGACTTGGAATCTGCATCGTTTCTATAGTTAGAAAACTAATTGTTTCTAAAGAAAGGTGTCTGTGCCGGGCATGATGGCTGATGCCTGTAATCCCAGCACTTTTGGAGGCGAAGGTGGGAGGATCTCTTGAGCCCAGGAGTTCAAGACCAGCCTAGACAACATAGTGAAGCTTCATCTCCACATACACACACACAAACACATACCAAAAAAGTTAGCCACACATGGTGGTGTGCATCTCTAACCCCAGCTACACAGTAGGCTGAAATGGGAGGGTTGCCTGAGCCCAGGAGGTCAAGGCTGTAATAAACCATGATTGGGTTACTGTACTCCAGGCTGTGTGACAGAGTGAGGCCCCAACTCAAAAAAAAAAATGTGTTGTTTTTTTTTTTAAAGAAGGATATCTGAAATTTATCTAACAGTAGTGAAGCAGTAACATAGTCACATTCAAAATTAAAGTAGATTTCAAGTCATGATAGTAAGTAAAATAATGTTATTACTAGCCAAGATTAATGACGGTAGAAGTTATATACCAAAGATACCAACCTTTAAAACATAAGAAAGGATAAAGAAACATGTTTAGACTGTTCTTACTATAATCATTTTCAAATATTCTTCCTCCTTCATCCCTGTTTCTTCATTGCCACTTTGTAATTCTTTTTAGTATAAATGTCAGACCATCCTTGCCAGAGACTTAACTTTTGTGCATTCAACTGTATCAGCAAACTGGTTTATAAGAAGTTTTCAGTTTTAGTAGGGTGTGGTGGCTCATGCCTGTAATCCCAGCACTTTGGGAGGTGGAGATGAGAGTGTTGCCTGAGCCACAGGGGTTCAAGACCAGTCTGTGCAACTTGGCAAGACCTCATCTCTACAATAAATAAAAAAATTAGCCTGGTGTGGTGGCACGTGCCTGTGGTTCCAGCTACTTTTGGAAGGCTGAGGTGGAAGGATCGCTTGAGCCCAGCAGGCCAAGTCTGTGGTGGCTGTGAAAGTGTCACTGCACTCCAAGCTTGGGCAGCAGAGTGAGACTCCAAATCAAAAAAAAAAAAAAAGTTTTCAGTTGTAAAAATCTTATGGAAATAGGCTGAGATCAACTTTTAGATAATAAATATAGATGAATATTGCTATGCAAGGTGATGATGGGCCTGAAAGCTGCTTGGAAATACTTTCTCAAATAATAATTATAATGAACTCAGGGTTTTCCTTTTTGAGTCATTACAGGTTGAGTATTCCTTATCTAAATTTAGTACTTGGAACCAGAAAGATTTCAGAATTTGGATTTTTTTTTTCAGATTTTGAAATATTTGTATATATATAATGGAATATCTTGGGGATAAGACCCAAGTCTAATGAAGTTTATTTATGTTTCATATACACATGGTACACACAGCCTGAAGATAATTTTATACAAGCGTCTTAATAATTTTATGTATGGAACAACATTTTGACTGCAAACATATCTTGAGATCAAATGTGGAATTTTCTACTTGTGGGCATTACGTTGATGCTCACAAATTTTTGGATTTTGGAGGATTTCATATTTTAGATTTTTGGATTATGGATGCTCAACCTGTAATAAATAATAGAATTTACTTTGTTGTGTTCAGTTTTATTAACGCTACAAATACATGGTAACTCAGAAACTAAGAGATTCCCACTGACTGAAGATATTACAGTTTGAGGTTTAAAAAGGATATCTGCAGTGGATTTAAACCAATCAAATATGTGTAATTCATCAATTTATAATGATAATTTTTATCATTTTAAAATTAAGATAAATTAGAATTTTCTATTTTAAAATGTATAGTTATATGCACAAGGTTGGGCAACTACTGCCACTAACAAATTTCAGGGCATTTTCATCACCTTGGAAATAAATTCCATATCCACTAGTTGTTAATACCCATTTCTTTCTCTCCCCAGTCCTTGATAACCACTGATTTACTTTCTGACTTTAGGGATTGCCTATTGTGAACATTTCATATAAATGGAATTATGTAATTTGTAGACTTCTATGTCTGACTTCTTTCACTTAGCATAGTATTTTCATAAGGTTCCATTTTGTAATATGTATCAATACTTCATTCTTTTCTTATGGTTGGATAATACTGCATTGCATGAATAATACCACATTTTACCTGTTCATAAATTGATGGACATTTGGGTTGTTTCTACTTGGAGGCTGTTGTGAATAGTGCTGCTGTGAACGTTTATGCGTAAGTTTTTATGTGAATGAGTGTTTTCAGTTTTTTTTAGAGGAATTGCTGGGTCATTTATTAATTCCATGTAATCTTTTGAGGAACTGTTAAACTGTTTTCCAGAATGAATGCACTATTTTACATTCCCATCAGCAGTGTTTGAGTGTTTCTATTTTTCAATGTTCTCAACAACACATATTGTCAGTCTTTTTCTTTTTAAATTATAGCCATCATATTGGGTGTGAAGTAGCCTCTTGTGGGGTTTTTTGCTGCTGCTGTTTGTTTTGTTATTGTTGTTTTTGAGTTGAGGCTCATTCTGTTGCCCAGGCTGGAGTACAGCGGCATGATCATAATGATCACAGTTCACGGCAGCCTTGACCTCCTGGGCCCAGGCCATCCTTCTATCTCAGCATCCCAAGTAGCTGGAACTACAGACACACACCACCATGCCCAGCTAATTTTTTTTTTTTTTTTTTTTGGTTTACTTTTTTGTAGAGGTGAGGTTTTGCTATGTTGCTCAGGCTGGTCTTGAACTCCTGGGCTCAAGCAGACTGCCTACCTAAGCCTCCCAAAGTGCCGTACCAGGCTGTATCTTATGTTTTGATGTGCATTTCTGTAATGAATGGCTAAAGATGATAAACATCTTTTCATGTGCTTATTGGCCATTTGTAAAATCTTTGGAAAATCTCTGTTTAAATCCTTTGCCCATTTAAAAATTGGATTGTCTTTTTATTAGAGTTTTAAGATTTCCTTATGTATTCTGGATAGTAGGTCATTATCAAATATATTATTTGTCAATATTTTCTCTCATTCTTTGGGTTGTTTTTTTATTTTGTTGTTAGCGGGTTTTGATGAACAAAAGTTTTTTTGTTTTGATAAAGTCCAGTGTATCTGTTTTTCTTTTGGTGTTGATGTTTAGATGTCATATTTAAGAAACCATTGCCTAATCCTAATACTTGTGTTTTCTTCTAAGAATTTTTAAACTTTTGCTCTTATATTTAGGTCTTGATTCATATTGAGTTAATCTTTTTTCATAGTGTAAGGAAAGTGTCTAATTTCGTTCTTTTGCATCCAGTAGTTCCAACATCATTTGTTGAAAAGACTGTTCTTTCTCCATCGAATTGGCTTGGCACATATATCAAATATAGCTGACCACAAATGTCAGGATCTATATCTGGAATCCAGATTCTGTTTCATTGATCTGTATGTCTATATATTTATTCTAACACCTCAGTCTTTATTTATGTGACTTTGTAGTAAGTTTTAAAATTAAGAAGTGTGAGTCCTCCATTTTTTCTTTTTCAAGGTTATTTTGGCTATTCTGGGTCCCTTGCAGTATAAGCTTGTCAATTTTGGGGGGGGGGGGGGCGCACATGGAGAGAAACACCAGATAGGACTTTGAAAGAGATTGCTTTCAATGCTACATAGGTACATAATTGATCACCTTAGGAGAATGATAAGGAACCAACTTTTAAATGTCTTGAAAACTAATAAATAAAAGGCACACACATTCAAGTGTTTTTCCTGTGTGAACTCTACCAACAGGTAACCAACTGGAGGGTGAAGAGAAGTATCTCTATATATGAATGAAAAAGAAATATAGAATTAGATTGTCACAATTTTGCAACTTCAAGTAAATGAATTGATTCAGTCATTGAGTATTAAAAGCCGCTAACATCACAAAAAGACAAGACATTGTATGCTTCCTGATGACACCACTTATAGTCTCACCAAAAGAATTGAATATAAGACTAATTAAGTTGTTGCATCCAGCTGCTGATTTGCAGAAAGTATGAAGGACCACGTTGAAGAACCCATGAGTATGTAGTGATTTTACTGGGAACCCCTGTAGGTCAAATGCCTTGAGTTTTTCATTAATCATAAGGAATAAAAAAGGATCAAAAGAAAACGACAGATTAAAAGATAAATTTAAAAACATAATTTTTTTAGTGATTTCTTCCTTTTCAAAAGGAACCATTTTTTGTTTTAATTCCTTTCAGATTCCCCCCCATTACGTATTACATTCTTGGATATGTATATGTGTGTTTACTTACATATGAATATATGTATATTTATACATACACATACAAATATAATGTTTATACACACATACACTTGCTTTCCCTAAAAATGTTCAAACTGTGTATGGATTTATGTGTTTTTTTGGTTTTATTTTGTTGGGGGGGGGGTTGAGTCGGAGTCTCACTCTGTCACCCAGGCTAGAGTGCAGTTGCGCACTGGCCACCATAGCCTCGACCTGCTGGTCTCAGATGATCCTTCTGCAGCTGGAACTGCAGGCACATGCCACCATGCCCAGCTAATTTTTTGATTTATTGTAGAGATGAGGTCTCGCCAAGTTGCCCAGGCTGGTCTCAGCCTCCCAAAGTGCTGGGATTATAGGTGTGAGCCACTGCATCCGGCCCCCTATTCATGTGTTTTTAATATTCTTATGTAATATCAAACTATATTATAGTTTTTACTTATAAAATATGTATATCTGTAGTTTTAAAACATGCTTGCCTCATTCAACAATCTGTATCTTCAGCTTTTCCTATTAGAAGAAGTAGATTTTTCTTCAATTTAATTTCTGCATAATACTCCCTAGGATGGATGTACTACAGTTAATTTAGCCATATTTTAGTCAGTTGATAGGCAGTTTGTTTCTAGTTTTTTTTATTTCAGTCTACACTGTAATGAATATCTTTGTGCATGTAACTCTCCCTGAAGTACATACTAAGTTATAGAGTAACTATAGAGTTTCAAAAGATGGTACCAAATTTCCTTCTTTATCACATCTACAACTAAGATTACATAGATTTTTGCGTCCACTCAGCTGAGTAAATAAACTGTGTTAGGTTATATAAATAAAGTTAGAAAGTTATTTTCATTTTTTTTTCTAAATTTTCTTTGTAGAGGTGAAGTCTTGTTATGTTGCCTATGCTGGTCTCAAACTCCTGGACTCAAGCAGTCTTCCCTCCTTGGCCTCCCAAAGTGCTGGGATGACAGGCATGCCTGGCCCTTTTAATTGGTTTTGAAAATAATTGAGGTTCCTTGTAAAAATATTATTCTTATGTTAAATAAGCTAGCTGATGTTGCTGTAAGCCAGGTTGTTTTCCTTGTAATTGTACCATCTCACAGAAAGATGTTGTTTCAAAGGTGATGCAGGAGTAACTTTTCAGCAGTCAACTCCATCTTTTTTTTTTTTTAATTTACAAATACACATTTTTTTCTATACAGACAACAAATATTTGTGCTCCTCTTTGATGGTGTCTCTAAGATTAATTCCTAGAAGTGGAATTACTGGGTCAGGACTTGGAAACATTTTCAGGGCTTTTGAAACATACTGCCAAATTGCCCTCTAGAAAAAGACCTCTCCCACAAATGTGATGATCTATACCCATTTCTCTGAGTGCTTCAGTTGTATTTTTTGCGGACTAAAGAAGTTGAGGTTTTTTTCTTTTAAGTTTATGGATCCGTTTGTATGCTTTCTAAAATATTTCTTTCTGTTTGCTGACTTTTTAAAATCATGTATAAGAACAGCTTATAGTGGCATATAATCCTTTGTTTATTATTGAAAAATTTTTTTCTATTATGCCTTGTATATCCATTTTCTTTATGATTGGGCGATAGGAAAGAGAATTTTTATTTTGCCTTATTTTGGTTGGATTTGTTGCATACGCTTTGTCGGCCTGAGTTAAAGACTATGGCACTATATTTTCTCCCATTTCCTATAACTACAATTTACTTAATTTTTATATATGGTGTGGGGTAGCTGTGATGTTTTATGAGTATGTTAGTCTTTTAGAAATGTATTGAATAGAGGTGTGTGTGAGATCATTTTGTAGGTAAAAGAAAAAATGCTATTATATACTGGAATAATTTTCAGTTAGAAATTGAAATGGCTGACTTTTTTTCATTTTTGTACAAGTTAACCGAATAAGAAAACCAGACTAATTTAGTGAAATAACTTTGGTTTTTCATGGTAACTTCATTTAAACAACTGTATCTTAGAAATACATAGTCAGCTAACATTGGGTAAGAAAGGGGCAATCAATATTCAGGCTTCTTTATCATCTGGCTTTGACTTTTTTTTTTGAGTTGGAGTCTTACTCTGTTGCCCAGACTGGAGTGCAGTGGCATGCTCCCGGCAACCGCAGCTTTGACCTGCTGGGCTCCAGCAGTCCCTTCTTCCTCAGCCTTCCAAGTAGCCAGAACTACAGGCGCGCGCTACCACACCCAACTAATTTTTTATTTATTGTGGAGACGAGGTCTCACCACGTTGTCTGGGCGGGTCTTGAGCCCACGGGCTCCGGCAGTCCACTGAGCCTCGGCCTCCCAAAGTGCTCGGATTACAGGCCGAGCCACTGAGCCCGGCCTTGACTTATTTTTAATAATCAAATAATTTTAAGTTATTGACATGATTTATAAAATGGAGTCCTAAAATACACTTTTCATATTGTTAAATATTGAGTATTTGGCTAACTATGAAAACTATGATTTGAATTAAACTTTTTGCTTTTCAGGGCTTCATCATGTTTTTTTCTTTACTTTACAGAAATACCGATATCAGGATGAAGATACACCTCCTCAAGAGCACATTTCCCCACAAATCACTAATGAGGTGATAGGTCCAGAACTGGTTCATGTCTCAGAGAAGAACCTGTCAGAGATTGAGAATGTCCGTGGATTTGTTTCCCAGTCTCATATTTCACCAATAAAGGTAGGAGAATAACTATTTGTTGTTGCTATGAATGATTTCTTTTGTTATAAGTATAGTTCATGCTCAGAGAGAACTATTCTTTCATGTGGGTTGTTTGCTCCCCCCCCCCCATTGATTTTCGGGGAATTTCATGGTACTTAAACACTTGTTTTAAATATTAGTAAAGAAAAAGGGCATTAACATTATCTTTGAAGTCTAATATGTGACTTTTCTGATCCTATTATCTCTCCCCTCAGAAGTAACCACAATCCTGAATTTGGTATTTTCTCTTTCTTATAAAGATATCGTATTTAGATCTCTAAATCAATATATTTATTTTGCATATTTTAACTTTGTATAAATGGAATTGCTATGTATTTACAACTGTATGCAATCTTCAACTTGCATTTTTATTCAATATTATGTTTCTAAGAATTGTTATTTAATTTCACCGCTCTAGATTTTTCTATCTTATGAATATACAACAATTTATCTTATTTGGATGGATGTGGAGTTATTTACTGGTATATAAAGTGCTTATAAAAACACAGGTTATATATACACATCTTTGCAGATAATGCTAGATTGTTGTTTTAGTAGTTATGTAAGTTTCATTTTCAGTAGTGGTATATGAGAGCGTTTAAATGGTTCTTATTCTTATCAGTGCTCAGTATTACTTTTGCCATTATTTTGGTTTTGGTTTAAATAATTTGATTGTGATTTTAATGTGAATTTCCCTATTTACTATTGAGGTGGGTCATATTTATTGGTCATTTAGGTTTCCTGTTCTGTGACATGCCCATTTAAATTGCCACTTGTTTTGTTTGTAATTTTTAAAATATATTTTGAATACTAATTATTTGTTGGTTGTATGTATTGTGAATAAGGATCATTTCTCTCTCTCTCTTTTTTTTTTTTTTTTTTGGAGTCAGTGTCTCACTCTGTCTCCCAGGCTAGAGTGCAGTGGCATGCTCATGGCTACCCCAGCGTCGACCTGCTGGGTTCAGTCGATCCTTCTCCCTCAGCCTTCCAAGTAGCCGGAACTACAGGCACATGCTACCACACCTGGCTTATGTTTTATTTATTGTAGAGACGAGGTCTCACCAAGTTGCCCAGGCTGGTCCCGAACCCCTGGGCTCAGGCAGTCCTCGCACCTCGGCTTCCCCAAGTGCTGGGATTACAGGCTTGAGCCACCGCACCCAGCCAAGGATCATTTCTTACTAGTAAAACTTACCTGGGTTTTGTAATTCTTTTTGAGAGGTGATTTCATAGTACTGATTAAAAATTTTAAATTTCCTATGTTTTTCTAGGAAATTTTGTGTTGTCCCTGTCCCATATGCCACCACCTCTATCCCCAGTTCTCCTTAAACACACATACATATATACAGTGTATGTACATACATACATACAGAGATATATACATAAATATAAATATACATGTAGGATAGCCTGTAAATCAATGAAAGATTATGTTTGGTGTAAGCAATCTGATTCTCACTTGGGGAACTAAATGAAAGTTATCCAGAGTAAAAATCTGATGACTGTTAGTGACAAAGGCAGTTCTTCTTTTATCTTTTCACCTTTTCTGTTTTTATCATTATTTTTTCTGTTCTGCTTTCTTTGAGTTTATTCTCTTTTTCTCGTTTCTCAAGTAAGTCGCTTATTACATTAATCATCAGCTTTATTTTTTAATGATATATGTTAGTAAATTTTCCTTTAAACAGCATTTTACTGTATCCCACAAGTTTTAATATATAATGTTCTACTAGTATAACATAATATTCTAACTGTTCTAATATTTTCTTTTATTTCCACTGTGACTATTTTTCTTTGCCTCATGAGTTATTTAGAAGTGTGTTTCTTTAACATTAGAAACTATTCCTTTCATGTCTTCTTTTGGATTATATTTTCTCATTTCATTTTTTCCTCTTAACTAGTTTGGTAGTTATTCTGTTTCTCTTCCTTTAGTGGTTATTCTAGACATTTTAATATACATATTCAACTTACAAAAATCCTAAGTCAATAAATATCTTTTATTCTCATTCTGAACCATATGATAAGCCTTAGAACACTTGAAGTCCAAGCATTCTCCTCTGTTGTATATGCTATGCTTGTCAACCTGTTGTTATAAATTTGCCACAGCCAATTTGCACATGGCTGACTCTTTGGTCTTTTGCTAGGTGTTTTAATAGTTGCTTTGGTATGTATGCAGATTCTGATACAAGCAGACATTTAAAAGACAGTGAGCCAGCATGCATAAAATATTCTGTGTAGTCTCCTTAAGATTTGTTGAAGCTTCAGCTCTCTGTTTTTGCATAAAATGGTCACCATAAGCAAATAAAACAGTATTCTAGAGACAAGATTTTGTTTATCTAGAATTTCCAGACTTCAGAGTCTTCTCTTACCATTTTGCAAGGGTAGATTTTGTCTCTAATTTAGCCAGTTCATGTAACTGGAATACTATGGATTTCACAAAAAAACTTTTAGAGACAGGGTCTCACTCTGTTACCCAGGTTAAAGTTCCATGGCATGGTCATAGCTTATTGCGGCCTCAAACTCCTAGGCTGAAGCCATCCTCATGCCTCAGCCGTCTGAGTAGCTGAAGACTACAGACATGCATCACCATGCCTGCTAATTGTTATATTTTTTGTAAAGACAAGGTGTTGCTGTGTTGCCCAGGCTATTCTGGAACTCCTTGCTTCAGGTGCTCCTCCTGCTTCATCCTCTCAGAGTGCTGGGATTATCTACATGAGCCACCATGCCTGGCCCATTTTGCTGTTTAATAAGCCACTTCTTTCATCAGTGACCACTCACTTCATTCAGTATGATAATTGGGAAAACTTTTGGTCTCGATCAAAGATTAATATGACAAAAACCTTACAGCAGCTATCTCCAATTAGGCTTTTTCTAATTAAATGCTAGCTAATCCGTATTGGGATGTGACTTGGAGTGCAGACTGGCCTTTGGGAGTTTTACATGATCTCCAGGTGTTCCTAATCTACAGCCACAGTTGAGAAGCACTGTACTGTCACTATCACCAACACTACTACTCCTACAGTTGACCCTTGAACAACAGGGATTTGAACTGTGCACTGTGGGAGGCCAAGGCAGGAAGATTGCTATAGGCCAGGAGGTCAAGACCAACCTGGACAACATAGTGAAGCCTCATCTCTACAAAAAATTTTAAAAATTTATGGGGCATGGTGGCATGGGCCTGTAGTCCCAGCTACTCGGGAGGCTGAGGCAAGAGGATCACTTGAGCCCAGGGGTTTGAGGCTGCAGTGAGCTGTGATAGTGCTACTGCGCTCCAAACTGGGCAATAAAATGAGACCCAGACCCAAATTAAAAAAAAAAAAAGGAATGAAGAGAATTTTCGGGATGCAAAACCTACATAGAGGTTGATAAAATACACGGGATCTGCAAGACTGACTTCGGGACTTTATGGTATGCACAGATTTGGGTATACTCATATGGTCCTGGAATCAATACCCTGACTGTATCACTACTACTATACTGTCTGTTTTGAAGTATTTTCTTATACTACTGCTACTTCTGCTACTGCTGCTACTACACTGTGTTGAAGCAAATTTCTGAGATTTAAAAAATTTTTTTTTATTTTAAAGATGTGGGGTACAATTCAGGGTTAGATATACAAATGTTCATTTTGCAGGTACCCTTGTTGATGAGGTGTGCCTCCCCGTCCATGGCAGTTTACCACTACTGCCAATCCTTTTCTTATAGTATTACGATAATTGTTCAAGGTCCACTAATGAGTTGAGAACATGTGATACTCATCTTTGTTTCTGTGATAGATCACTCAGTATTATAGCCTCTAAGTCCATCCAAGTTACTGCCAAGTTCATAATTTTGGCCTTCCTTACAGCTGTGTAATATTTTATTGTGTATATATACCACATTTTTTTAATCCAGTCTTCTTTTGATGGGCAGCACGGTTGGTTCCATGTTTTTGCTATTGTGAACAATGCTGCAATAAACATACATGTGCAGGTATCTTTTTCATAGAGTGATTTGAGTTGCTCCGGGTATATTCCCAGTAGGGGGATTGTGGGGTCATACGGAAGGTCGATTTTTAGATCTTTTAGTAATCGCCACACTGTTTTCCACAGAGGTTGTACTAGTTTACACTCCCCCTAACAGTGTAGAAGGGTTCCCTTCCCCCTCCCCCCATCCCCTCCAGCATCAGTTGGTTTTTGAGTTATTTATGGTAGCCATCCTGACTGGCTTTAGGTGGTATCTCATTATGGTTTTAATTTGCATTTCTTTGGTGTCTAGTGAGATACATTTTCATGTATCTGTTGGCTGCTTGTGTGTCTTCTTTTGAAAAGTGTCTTTTGCCCACTTTGTAGTGGGCTCTTTTTTGTTTTCAGCACGTTTGAGTTCTTTGTAGATCCTAGATGTTATGTAGGCCCTTGTCAGATATACAGTTAGCAAATATTTTTTCCCAGTCTGTGGGCTACCTTCCAGCTGTCTTGATGGTTTCTTTGGCTTTGCAGAAGCTTGTCAGTTTGATGAGGTCCCATTTGTCTGTCTGATCTCTTATGGCATGGATACTTGGGGTTTTGATCAGGAATTGGTTGCCAGTTCCAATTTCCATAAGGCTGTCTTCTGCATTTTCTAAGGTTCTTATAGTTTGAGGTTTTATGTTTAGGTCTTTTGTGTATGGTGATAGGTAGGGGTCTTGTTTTAATCTTCTGCATGTGGTCAGCCAGTTTTCCCAGCACCATTTACTGAATAGTTTCTCCTCTCCCCAGTAGTTGGTGGTAGAAGTTTTTTTGAAGATGAGTTGGTTGAGAAATTGAGGTTTTGCTTCTGGAATCTCTATCCTGTTCCATTGGTCTGTATGCCTGCTCTTGTACCAGTACCAGGCTGTTTTGATTATTGTAGCTTTATAGTAAAGTTTAAGGTCTGAGAGTGTGATACCTCCTGCTTTGTTTTTTTGGTTTTTTTGGTTTTTTTGTTTGTTTGTTGGTGTTTTTTTTGTTTTGTTTTGTTTTGTTTTTTTTTTTGCCCAGGATTGTTTTGGCTATTCATGGTCATTTATATTTCCATATGAATTCCTGTATTGTCGTTTCCAGGTCTGAGAAGAATGCTGCTGGTAATTTAATGGGTATTGCTTAAATCTGTAGATTGCCTTGGGTAGAATGAACATCTTAACAACATTGATTCTTCCAATCTATGAGCGTGGAATATTTTTCTATTTGTTGTGTCATCTTTGATTTCTCTGGGTAGTATTTTGTAGTTTTCACTGTAAAGGTCTTTCACGAAAGTCTCTGGTTAGGAATATGCCAAGGCATTTCATTTTTTGTGTAGCTATTGTGAATGGGATTGTGCTTTTTATTTTGGTTTCTGTTTGTTTATTGTATTGTTGGTATAGAAATGTGATTGCCTTTCACTTGCTTTCTTTTTCTTTTTTTTGAGTCAGAGTCTCACTCTGTTGCCCAGACTGGAGTGCAGTGGTCGCTCCCGGCCACCGCAGCCTCGACCTTCTGGGCTCCTGCGATCCTTCCACTCAGCCTTCCAAGTAGCTGGAACTACAGGCGCGCGCCACCACACCCAGCTAATTTTTTGATTTATTGTAGAGATGAGGTCTCGCCACTTGCTTTCTTAATCATTCATTTGTTCCCTAGTTTTCTAACCATAAGAGAATGAAAAATCAATTTTCCCTGCTTCTTTTGGTATCTGATTTACAGTGCTTTTTCTTTGCATAACTTGCCTTTTGTTAATTACTGCGCTGTAAAAGGTGATGTCCCCCACAGCTTTTTAAAGACAAATTATAGAGTTTTATTGAAAGGAGTATGTTATTAACATAATATCCTTTATCATCAGTTACGAAACATACTTTTTTCCCAGTTTATCCTTTTCTGAAATATATCTTCTGGTTGCTGGCTGTTTATCATTGGTTTAGTTGAGTGGCAATCTTTGTGTATTTAAACCTATGTTGACACATTTTGCTAAGATCAAGAAAGTAACAGCATAAAAGAATTTTATGCACTATGGTAATCAGCTGATTTCATTGAGAAGCAACTGAAAACCTGACCATATTTATAGGTCATTCTCTTCTTTTTCAGTTTATTTTATTTTGTTAAGTATTAATAGCATCAGTGTCTAAAGCAGATATAAATGATTCTCTAGGACTATCAAGTAGAGCAACTAGTTCTCCCTCACCCTTTGGCTAACTGGCTTATTTGATTTATATCTGGGACCTGAATAAATAAAGATTTTCATTCCTAGAAGAAGAAATTATCTAAATGCTCTTTCACCTGTCTCTAAATCACATTTAGTATAAGCTTTTTTTACCTAGTTATAAACTTATTATGACATTTTCTGATATGTATATGTCCCATGTAATATTACATATCAAGTTTTTAAAAAATTAAACTTTAAAAATTTAAAACTTGAAACGCAGTACTACATTATTTGTATCTTAATTTGATGAACATGTCTGGTCTTTAGCATTTGTTATTTACATTTTTGTAAGGTTTTGCAAAGAAAGCTCCAGGGAATAATTTTTGCACATAAAAAGTATTTGAATTATTTCTTTTGGATGGATTTCTAGAAGTCAAATTACTGGATAAAAAGCATATGAGCATTTCTTAAATTCTTGATTGTTTTTGACAGATTGTTTTCTGATACATTTGAATTATTAAGGCTTTCCTGTTTGGGGAATTTTTTCCTGCTTCTTTTTCATTCATAGGTTACTATGGCAGTAACCTATTTTTGCCTCGTAGAATAATTAGTTGAAGGTTGAAATAGATTAGGAGTGGGTAGGGATAACAGCAGAATGGTTAGGAGTCATTTAAGTTTTTGTTGGAAGACAAAAATTGAAAGGAAAAAAACATGTTTTGACATAAGACAACAAATTTTAATGCTTTTTAATTTTAATTTTTAAATAAACCAGAACAAATGTTATTTAGAAGCTCAACAGTGAAGTATATTTTATTTAAAATATAGTGTCAGTTATCAGATTAACGGCCTCTTTTTATACCGTTTCCACTTTTATAGTATTGTGATTTGGAGTGAAGCAAGCAGCTGTTATGTTATACATAAAATTCAATATATTATTTATTATTCTTGTAATTTGACAAAGTATATATGAATAGTAGTGGTTTGCTGAGTAGACTACAAATTAGGCACTGCTTCAGTCTTTACAATTCTAATAAAAGGTACAGGTAAAAAATAAAATTTATTTAATAGATGCTTTAAAAAATCAATCGCTAGAATATTAGTTTTGTTTGTCAAGTATTATTTCGACTTAGCAAACATTTATTAAACATCTATGCTGGTAACTTTGTTAGACTTCAATGATTAGTATCATTTATGGCAAGATAGTTGTAACACAATATGATATAACATGAAAAAATAGAGGAAAGTAAATTCTTAGACTTTTAAAAGTAAAGTTCATATTTGAACAAGATGTTGAAAAATGTGCATAAGTCAGAGGAGGAGTCAGTTACTGGGGTAAATAAATACAGTAGGAGATGATAATCAGAGGAAACTGTAGAAATGCAGAGAAGTTAATGATATTATAGCTCATACTTAAGGTGCTTTTTAGAAAATGAGTGCAAGATATAAAGGACCTTTATTTTCAGCTAATGAGTATCCATCCCTATGAAGGATTTACCAGCATGAAACATACTGTGAAATAATCTATTGGATTCCTGTGGTGAAGGTGCTCCTGGTGGTGGTGGTGATGGTTCTAATTTGGTGATGGTTCTAATTACTAAAATAATGAGTTAAATAAGACAGTATTGAGTCACTTTATTCAGGGCTCATCATAAAAGTAATTATGATTTTATGATGTAAAACTCTGAAAGGAATTGGGTTTTACCAGTGTTCAGCAAGAGTCTCAAGAAAGACATAGCGATGGTTAAAAAAAATTCTAATATGGAAGAGAAGGACACAGTGGGTAAATTTGGGGGTTATATAAGAATAGTTCAAGATCTCTAAAACTGAAAAGAAGTTGAGAATTAGGAAACATGGTCAGAATAGTAAATTGGACAAATAAAACCCCAGTCTTTTCCCAAATAGATTGAAATGTAGATGAAATAACAAGGAGGGCAATGGGTGCATTATTAGGTGTATGGGAGGTTGCAGTGATCATTGAAGTAACAGAATAATTTATATTTGGTTTTTGTCTTCAATGGCAAGAAGAGTTAAGTTCAACCTTATATGTGCCAAGTAAATGCTGCTAAGAAGGACTTGAAATCAGAGAGAGAAAACAGGGTATATGAACAAGTTATTATGCTAAGTAAGTATATCTCCTAGCCTGGATACATTTTATTCTGTAGTGTTGAGAGTACTATAAAATTAAATAACTAGCAACTCTTGGTAGTTTTTCAAAAATTCTAAGAGATGCAGGGGGCAAAAGAATGGGCATAAATAAGCAAGTACAAGTTTTTGAACTGAATACTACAGTAATAGAGTTTTTCCCATTGTGACCACATAATGAGCACCAAATATAATCAACTTTGTTTTTAGATCTCTGGAACATACTTATATATTGTTTAATTTTATCTGTTTTGGATGAACCTTGTGTGCTAAGGTGAACATATAGTTTGCCTATAGTTTGCCCACTAGGTGGTGCTCATACAGAAGGGGTGTGCGGGGGAAGAATGAGAGAGAGAATGAGAATGTTTTTATCAGTCTTAGTACAGTTGTACATTGAAATCTAATCACTCAGATTTTTTTAAAATAAAAATAAAATGCCTCAATGTTGTATTTATAGCGCATTAGTTTTACAGTTTGTTAGTGAAAACTTTTCTTTTTTTAGTATTTTAGAATTTCAGTATTGTTTTTCCTGTCATCCTTCACCTTTTAAAATTTTTCAGTAAGATTGTTTAATAAACCAGGCACAGTGGCATGCACTAGCAATCCCAGCCACTTGGGGCTGAGTTGGAAGGATTACTTGAGCCCAAGAGTTTGAGCCTGATTAAAATAGCAAGACTTCATCTTAAAAACAAATAAACAAAAAAAGATTACTTAATACTTGCCTTTGTTACTAAAGACTTTTGGATTTATTTCTGAGTTTGGAAACATGTATAAATAATTGAGGGCCTATCCTATATAAGCTTTTAGCTGTCCTTACTTCGCTTAGTGTTATAAAGTAAATATTCCTCACACTTATAAATTTTTCATAATTGTATTTTGAGTTACATAATCACTGAACTAACTATACTTTACTAAATTAAGCTTTCTCCTGTTGTTTAGGCTATAATACTGCTGTAGATTACATATTATCACTATGCGAAGGAAAAAATCTTTACAGCAAAAAGAATGTTAATTCTTGGTGTATTAAAATATTGGCCAGGCGTGGTGGTTCATGCCTATAATCCCAGCATTTTGGGAGGCCGAGGTGAGAGGATTGCCTGAGCCCATGGGTTCAAGACCAGCCTGGGCAACTTGGCAAGACCTCATCTCTACAATAAATCAAAAAGTTAGCTGGGTGTGGTGGCATATGCCTGTAGTTCCAGCTGCTTGGAAGGCTGAGGTAGAAGAACCGCCTGAGCCCAGCAGGTCGAGGCTGCAGTGGCCATGAGTTTGCCATTGCACTCCAGTCCGGGCAACAGGGTAAGACTACAACTCAAAAAAAAAAATTGCATATTTTTTAATTCATTATTTTAAATAGGTTTTTCTATAATAAACTTACATTTTCCTTTAGTGGAGTTTAATCTCTGCTACATAATCAGTGAGGCTATTCTAAAGCAAAGAACAGTAGATTACCTTCCACCTCACAATCAAATCATTTGAAACCAATTGTGATTTAGGTACATACATGGTTTAGTATGCACATACTGACTACTAGCCAATGGATGAGGTGGTCCTAGATTTTGAAGGTAAGATAATAGGACATTTTCATAAAGAAGCCTTTCTCAAAACTTGAAGTTGTTTTCTTGATGTGAGTGGATTTGAATTGAAAGTTCATACATTGAGAAGTATTTTTTCCCAGTACTCTGGGGAAATTTGGGATGAAGTGATCTGTCAACTTTAGATTGTATGCCCAAACTCTTTGGCTCTTTAGATTAAATCTGTGTATACTAAGGGCTATTCTGTCTGTACTGGTACTGTTTTTAACTTCAGGTAGGAGATTTGCAGTCATCATTTTTATTCAGTATCCTCATTCATACTAATTCAGAATAACAGCCCATATCAATTCTAGGGACTTCCCTACCCCTTTCTTAGGTTGTCATCAGACATGAATCAAGACATATATTTTGGGGCCAGAGCAATTACTGTAGCACTTGTGTAGACCACACTAATCACCAGTTCTTTTTAAATACCTGGTCCATAATAAAACTTGAGTTCTTTTTTTTTTTTCAGGAGCTTTTGATTTTTTCCTTCAGGAGAGGATTCTTAGTTCTCCATCCACCCTTAGTGTTTTCCTCTTATTTCCCTACCCCAGTTAGGTAGGATCGATCTGTCTAGGGCTATAAATTGCCAACCACTGCCTGAATAGTCCTTAGAAAGAAGCACCAAACTTTCTGCTATAATCTCTGTCACAAAACATCTTACCCCCACGAGTCTCATATGACTCTCAACCCTTGTTGGGCACATGTTTGTATCTTAGGAAAGAAATCATAGAAACCACATTAGCATCTTTTCTTCGTGAGTCAGCATTTGCAATGTACCTCAGTGTTTTAATTTGACATTGCTACTTTCCAGTAGGCTGCATCTGGTTGGTGCTGGGAAGCATATAGACACGCAAAATTTTATCAGTTCTCATCTGAAAAAATATCTATGACTGAGTTTGGGACGTATGACTGAGTTTGGGATGTATGGCTTTTCAACTTAAAAATTGAATTACTTAACCATTAGTAAATTATCAAGCAGTATTTTTGTTTACATACTGTTTTAAATGACCATATATTGTAATATATACTAATACAGCATAATGTTAAGAGGACAGGCTTAGGAATCTGTGGCTTTCAGACTGGAAAGTGCCTAAGAGTCACTTGGAAAGCTTTAAAAATAAATGTTCTCAAGCTCACCCTTCCCTTAGCGAGTTCACCTAGCATCCCAAGCAATTTTGAGGCTAACTACTATGTTGAGAAACACGGACCTAGATATTACATGTTAGAAAATACCCATTTCACAGTCAGATAATATTTTTTTTTGTCAACCAGAATATTAACTATGTAGAGCTGGATAGGACACATTTTACTGGTTATAAAACAAAAATGTACCAATGTTAATTCTTTTGCATTTTCACAAATTTATAGTCTTGTAATCTTTATGTTTATAGTATGCCAGAGGGATAATTTAACAACTTCTTTTTACCATGAGCGTTCCAGAAGCTAATTAGTCTGTTTCTTTCTCTAGATTCAATTATCAAATCATTAAAAACCAATAAATTACATGAAATGATAGTGCTATATTATAAACGAATTTCCCTCTATCATTAGATATTCTGAATTTTAAAAACTTAGAACTAGGGCTAAATATTGTGTATGATTCTTTCTGGTGTAGAAATTTTTACGTGAATGACAAAGATTGTTTCAGTGAAATTATTTTGACAGTTGGAACTTCTGGCAGAAAGAATCCTCTTGTATGTTTTAATTCAGTCCATATTTATAATTGATGTAAGCAGTGAAGATGCCATTGGATTTTACTACAGACTGTGGTTGAAACTTAGTATTCCAGGGTTTCTCCTCCCAGTGCATTAGATCAGGCAGCCCCACAGGGTCTTGGTAGTCCAGTGTGTTTATAACATCCTTCCTTACCTGCTAATCGACCTCACTTCCTGGATTTCAGTCCATCTAGTTATCAGCTAACAAAAGAACAGCTTTTGGTTCCTGCAGACGCTGGTGAAAAAAATAATCATGAGAAAGAAATCCACCTTATGTCGTCTTTTTTGTCTACAAAAATAAACTCAGCCATCATACAGCTAACAGGTACAGAGGGAAGATACGAGCTCTTTCATAGGAAGAAATTGCCGAGAAAATGAGCATCATTTCTCAAGGTTTTTATTTTCCCTGATCTACAAGTGATGCTGCTGTAATTCTAGCTGCAGTTTTTACCGATCATTCACCACTCAGCAGCTGGTAGAGAAGTAAGACTGCTTGGCAACCACCTGCAGGGCTGCAGAGATGAATTACATTTTCGGAAACAACACACTTCTGTACTCTCGCGGCAGTCGTGGAGGCAATACTAGCTCTAGCCATGGCTCAGTAGGCCCAAAGCAGAAACACTGGGCAAAAAAGGGCTCATCAGATGAACTGCAAGCTGAGCCAGAACCTTCACGCTGGCAGCAGATAGTTGCATTTTTCACTCGAAGACACAGCTTTATTGACTGCATCTCGGTAGCCACCAGCTCCACCCAGGTAACTTACATACCACTTGTTGAAGTTATTTTCAATATATTTCTGTTCACATTTGCTTTTTAAAAATGTCTTAATATAGGTTTTTTTATTTTTTTAAAAAAAGAGTCTTATGCACTGAAAACTTGGATGCACAGAAATGTATGTTTTCAGTCCATCTATGCAGGTCTTTAGCACAAAAGGGGAAATAAAAAATATTTTCCCTTATGCTCTTATGTAATGCCAAACAAAATAGAATCAGGTTCTATTGAATAACTTCTCTAAAAATATAAACCCATTGATCCATAAATTAAAATGTAAATTAATAATGCTCATCTCCTTATTTTTTGATTGAGTTAAATGCTATAGAGTATAGTATCTGACTAAATAAAATACTTGTTTAGTTTTTGTACATTATTAGATAACCTTAGGGAGATTGTTTTAGTAAAGATGCAGAAGATAATTTAAATATTTTCACTTTCTTGCATTTTGGGAGTAGATTAAATTTAATACAGTTGGCTAGTATTGTATATACATATATCTTACTTATTTTAAGCTATGGTTTATTCAAGAGATTTAATGAATCTTTCCATTTATGTAAATATCTAGGGTTAATTTGAAATTAGTAAACTTGTGCAATTACACAGTCATGGGAATGTTGTTTTCACATATTGAAATAGTAGTTTAAAGAGATGAACAAATACTGTCTCCCAAATAAAAAAAAATCACACAAAACCACTTCTTTTGAGGAAATGAATATTGAATATAGGAGAAAAGATATAAAGTAAAATTAATAGTTTTGAATAAAATACCTATTGTTTGATTATAAGGGTGGATGAGGGAAATATATCTTAAATATACATATTTTAACACATTCATTCAACTTTAGTAAAAATACAAGGATGAGAAATAGTCAAATTTAAAAACAAATTGAGAGTGCTGTTGTTCTATGACATCAATGATATTTAAATTAGCAAAATACATATATGCACTTTCCTTTGGGCCTTCTAAAAATAAATTCTCTTAAATCCATCTTTTTAAAATAAGTATAAGCAGCACAGTAAATATAAACTGTAGCTGTTGATAGTTTTTAATTTCTTTATATATTCATTGGTTTTGGTTACTAGAATTGTCTTTTAATAGTTTTGATTAAAATCAGCTCAGCTTTCTTAAGTAAGCAATTCTACTTATGTTCCTTACATGTTTGAATGAAATAGAATTACTGGGGTGGGGGAGTCATTATGTAGACACTGAGGTTGCTTTCAATCAAAACTTTTATGAGAACAATGATTGATTTAATTCTTAAATTGAATACTGCCCCAAGAATTTAACTAACTTGATTTTGATTACAACTACACATATCAGGAAAAGGATACAAAAACTAAAAGTTGGCATTGTTTTTCATTATAGGTTAATATTAAATGATATTTTTCATTGTCAACAAGAAAGAACTAGACATATAATGGTTTATGTAGACACACTACTGTATATGGATATACATACCAGCATTAATATACCTGTAGTTCATCTTATTAAGGGAAAACAAATGGAACAACAGAAAAAATAGTTTATGTATAAAACTATTGAAACCACAGAATTACATAGGTACTTAAGAGTTGGAGAAAAAGTTGCTATTGTATTGCAGTAAAATAGCGTCATGACTTCTGTTTGCAGTTGATGCTACAAAGCCATTTTAAATTTTAACCCCCTTCATTTTAATCCATTTTAATTTATGGATCAACCAATTTGATTTAAACCATTCCTGTTTACTGATAAATGGTTTGGTTTTTCTTTCATACTCTTTTCTAATACTCATCTTTCTTATTACCTTTGTATTTCATTTCTGAAAGTATAGACATTAGATCAACAGTTTTAGTTTATATTTCTCCTGCTCTGGAGTACCAGCATTTCATTTTTCATTTTATTTGTTTTTCTAACTGATGAGTTTGATAATTTATGTATCCAAGTCTTTTGTTAGAACTCATTAGAGCTTAAAATATGTATTACAGGAACTTAGTTGATGTTAGAATTCATTTTTCTATTTCACCACCTGACTCATGGCTGGCAGTTTTCTTTTGTAGCATGAGGGCCATTTGTTTATTGTTAGAAACAAAGTAGAATGACAAAATTTTATAGTTTATTGAACTTATACTGTATACCTATTGATATAGTAGTGTGATCGTGTTTTGTGATTGATGAATATCAGAGGTCTCTTTTATTTCACTGTTGTCAGAAAAACTCTTTTCTAAGATTTGATAGAAAGATTAGCTTTGAATCTAGTTCTTTATGATTAGGCCATGTGATACTTTTAGCAGACTGAAGAGTTATTATTAAATCAAGTTTTTTTATTAGTATGAAAATCATTACTCTGGTTTAATATCCCTTCCCTCCCAAATATCCACAGTAAATAAAAGAACTTTTACTTACATTGCAGATTAATTTAAATTGCTTGTCTGTAGAGATATTTATGCTCATAACTAGGACTATTTGCCAAGTTCTACAGTAATCTTGGAACTTAGCAGGAAGTCATGTTCTTTAATGAGAAAACTAATTGGTTGTAAACCTTTGCAAGACACCCAGCTTCTAGAACAGGGCTTGGCACGTAGTTGGTGCTCAATAAATGTTTATGCAATTAATTAATTACTTTTTATTTCAATCACCTGGAATATTGTTATCTCCTGGCCTTCCATAACATGGCACCTAATCTGATACTTTATATGTACCTATATTTTTTAAATCTTTCCTCTTCTCTGACAAAAGTGCATTTAGTTTTTCATAACAGCCCAGCTTTTCTTCACTTCCCTTTTCTTCCCCTGCATTCTTCATATTATCCTCAAGTCACACAAATCCCTCATGCACCTAATTTCTTCATCCCTTACGATCCCCACCATATAATTTGCAAATTATCTCTAATGTTTATCATTTGGTTGTATCTCAGAAGTTTAATTGTAAGTTTTGGGGTCTTATTTTGTGTTTTTGCTTTCTGCTGTTGTTTTTTAATGTTAAATTAAAATGAGTTTCTTGTTAATTAGTTTACTTTGGTGAATGTTTTTCTCTTTGGGGCTTCATACTGTGTATGCCCTTAAACTTGAACAGTTAGTATACCAAATTGCTATAAAAAAAAAAAAAAAAGTCAGAATAAGACGACTAAATTTACCTGATTATCCACTTGTTACCAAGCTCCCCAAACTTATCATCGGAAAAAGTACCCTACACATTGTCGAGCCCTCCTTGGTTCCTTGACCTCAGCATCCTTCCTATTCTTGTGTTGAGGATCACTTGATACCAATCTGCCATGTCCTACTCAACATACTCAGCCCTGTTTCAGTGTAGGACCAATTTTTATATTGAGCAGGGTTTTAAAGAACTCCAGCACGATGTTTCAAGACTTTGCTGCTTGATTAGCTCCTACGTGAGAGGTTTTATTTTCTTGGTGATACCTGCGTTTATTAATGGCAATAGTACTCATATAAACTTTGAGTTGCTGTGAATGTTAGGTCACTTCAAATGTGTGTATAGCAATTATTCACATATCTTAGACACTTGAAAATCTCTAACATATATCACTGTAAATATTCAAAAAGACTTCCCACAAAAAATTGATACATCAAATTAAGCTGAGAGTAACAAATCTCTATTCTTAGGCATGAATGGAACAGATATGATAACTTGTCAGAATTGAAATAGAAAATTTTCATAAGAGTAAATATTAGTTCCATGAGTTGAATAATCTACTTAGAGGATAAATTCTGCCCTAAATTCAAATACAGGAAAACACTATTCATGTAACCATGTAGAAAAATATATAGAATATATAGGAATACTGTTGACCTCTAAACAGGTACATTCTGTTTACAGAAGAGTTCTGGATTATATAGGATTTAATTTTTAGAGCTATGCATTGTATATGTTGTCCAAAAATGGAGATAATAACAATATCAATATAATTAAGTTACTTCTATTAAATTATTTATCATATATAAAACACTTAGAGCAGCACCTGTAACATAGTAAGTGCTACATTAGAGTTAGGTACAGGTAGTATTTATATTATTTAACTCTGACAGTATATGGGCAAATTCAAATATAGGTCATTAGGAATTACATCTTTTAGGGTAGTACAATGCATTCAAACATTTGGTAAATATTGTTGACTGAATAAGTTAATTATAAGTTCAAACTGTCTACTTTTTTAAGAACCACAAATCTCAACACCTTTAATTATAGTATTTAAGGGAGAGTCTCCAAAGAGCCCCTCAAATTCTTGGTGAGACTATCAATTTTCTGACCTTTCCTCCCCTCCTAACACTCCCATCTGCAAATTGCTAAAAAAAAAAAAAAAGACACTAACTTGGATGGTACACAGGTGTTACTAGAAAAAATATATACTGTTTTGTGAGGGATGTAGAAAAAAACAGAATTCTCATGGGAATGCCAGGTTTCCATGACTTTAAAAAAAATAAATAAA
>CAUYQG010053319.1:0-34921 GCA_963574415.1 Tarsius wallacei
CATGAGCCCATCAGGCATGGCTTTGGTGGCCGTGAGCGTGCCACTGCACTCCAGCCTGGGCGACAGAGTTAGACTCCAACTCAAAAAAAAAAAAAGATTGAAGAGAAAATAAGAGACTGAGAGGTTGGAAACAGGACTACAAAAGAAAGGAGAAAGGACTTGGAATTTTTTTAGGTAAGGCAAGAGAGGGCTGAAGATGGAAGCAAGAAAAGAAACAGGAAAAAGGGTGTTAATGTTTGTCTTTATATCTTTGAATTATTGATCTGCATGGCTAGAAGAGACCTAAAACTTCCAGCCAACACTTTGATCTTTAAACCCTAGTACAGCATACCACCAAAAGGGCGTCCAACTCCTTGCCCACCTCCAACTACAAAAACTTTCCATTCCTGAGGTGGTTCATTTTGTCTTAAACAGCTGGGATGATTAGCAATTCCTCTTTCTGTTGAGCCAAAATCTGTCGCCCTGTCACTGACAGCTGCTAGAAGAAACATTGAAAGACTACCCCCTCCTTCAAGTGATAACCCTTCAAGTATTTCATAAAAGTTACTGTGTCCCACAGATGACCCTTCCTCAATAATATCTGTGTGTCTCTGACCCATGGGGATATTATTATCAAAAATAGAAAAGAGAAAATTTTTAAAGTAAAACAGTATGTAAAATAAATACATGGAATAACTAATTGATAATAAAGAACTGTTAAAAGATACTTTTTCCCCAAAAATTAAAATTATGACTCTCATGTAGCTATAAATTAAACATGTATTAAAAAATTTTAATTCATTACCAAATGAGGGAACCACTAAGATGCTACAAGTTCAAAAGATGAAAAATATTAAAATAAACATGCAAGAGAAAACAAAACAGGATTGTTTCACAGTAAGTGAAGGAAGCCAATTAAACCTCTATGTGGACAGAACAAAATTTACAGTCTGTAGACAAAAATTATTTTGTATTGCTCTCGGTTATCTACAATTTACAGAGTTTAAAATGATCCAGAGGCAATGTGTTCATTTTCTAGGGCTGCCTTAATAAAGTACCACATATGGCATGGCTTAAAAAACAGAAATGTGTGGTCTCACAGTTCTGAAGGTTGAGAGCTCATGTCAAGGTATCAGCAGGGCTGCTTTCTTTTCAAGGCTGCAAGAGACAATCGGTTTCATAGCTCTCCCCTAACTTCTGGTGGTTTGCTGACAATCTGCAACAACCCTGGGTTTATGAAGGCATCCCCTGATCTGTGCCTTTATCTTCACATCACAGCATTCTCCGTGTGTATCTGTGTCCATATTTTCCCTCTTTATAGGGATGCCCGTCATATTGGGTTAGGAGACCACCCTATTCCAGTATAACTTCATCTTAACTAATTACATCTGCAATGACCCTATTTCCAAACAAGGTTGCCTTCTGAGGTACTGGAAATTAAGACTTCAACATATGACTTTTTGGGGGGAGCGGGCACAATTCAATTCATAACAAGTACAAAACCTCCATATATTCAGAATAAAATAATTTGAAAGAGTACACTCTAAACAACACATAATTTTCCATTGAAGCACAAATTTCTTCTCTGCATAGCCATGTAGAAAAATTCTATAAAACCATTCCAGAAAACATTGGAAGAGTGATACTTGCAGGCCTGAATATTTAGAACTGACCCCCAGGGTTTTTTGTACAATTTGTCATAACAGTGTAAATTCTGTTCTGCTGACCATTTTCTAATAATCTGATAGGAAAAAAAAAATCACAACTCAAAAAGACTAAGGAAGTTGCCTTCTGCTGCAAACGTAAGCTCAGCTAACTTACAAGCATCCAATTGGGCATTAGTTATATCATCCTGAACATCCCGCCAGAACAGCACAAATAAGGAAATCACTCAAACTTTAACTAACCAAGTAATTTATTTGCTTTGCTTCTGCATTTATCTTATAAAACTTCCTTCCCCCTCATGGCCCTTGGACAGAGTCCCTGACCACTCCTGGTTTGAGTTGCCCAATTCATGAATCACTGTCTACTCAAATGAACCCTTGAACATTTTAACGTACTGAAGTTTATCCTTTAACAGTTTCCACCTTACAAATTGGGAAACCGAAGCCCAGAAGATTGAAATGGCCTCTCCAGAATCAGAAGGCTTTACAGAGGGTATATAATAAGCATCCTTACCCAGCCTCAGCATATTATTGTCCCCTTTGCCCAAATTTCCAAATCTAGTCTTTAAACAGTTGACTAGTATTTGCTTCTTGAGATCTGTACCAATGCTTTGTTGAAATGGAGCAAAAATTAAATAAGTTTAAAAGATACACAACCAGGATTTGAATATAGTGCTTCTGCCTACGTCGGCACAGCTACTAGGACAATGAGCCCTCCCCACTGCCCCCACTTCCTCCCTAAGACTCCTCTCTCTGTAGGTCTGGTGAGCAGGACTGGTGGGCAAACACTGGTGCTCAGAGTCCTAGGAAAAACTATCAAATGGCCCAGGTTCTACATATCATATAGGTAGTCAGGGCTTAGCCAAAATAAAATAAAATGAGAATGACACCCTCCTATAGAATCCTCATGTGAACAAGATCAAACAAAAACGAAACATGTGGGATCTCAGAACTGCAGAAGACCAGGGTATATTGTGTAACAGGGACTGGCACCTAGCAAATGATCAGTAAAAATTAATTTGTCTCGTTTTCTCCAAGCAGACTTCACTCATCCCTTTCAGAACATATTTATCTGGCATTTTTCCAGAATTCAAAACCTGAAAGAGCTATAGAGTTTGTTTTACAAGATGAAAAGTTCTGGAGGTCCACTGCACACCAATGTGAACATACAGAACACAAGTGAACTATACACTTTAAAACTGTTAAGATGGTGAACTTTATGTTACATGGGGTTTTTTTAATATAATTTTTTTTTAAAAGGTGAAGAGAGACCTAGAAACTTCTTAATCAGTTGTAGTTGTTCCTCAATTGTTATTGATTCAAATGAGTGTTGTTGTTTTTTTCCGTAGGAGATTGAGGTTTATTTCTCCACATAATCATACTTGGCAGGTGGTTAGGAGAAGAGGCACCGCTGAGCTTTGTTTAGTAAAATACCAAGTTTGGGTCATACCTATATGTTCCCCTACTTTATTAGTATGTACGTGTTAGCTGCAGAAAGTGGGAGAAAGGTCAAGAAAGCCATTATATATGGACCTGCTTACTCTAGGTAACTTAGGTAGGCGGCTGTTTTTCAAAAGGGATTCTCATGATATCCACCCCCTCTCTCAGACTGACAGTAATCTGGAATCCAAGAAAACTTGTGTGTGAATTCTGGCCCCAGCTCCCTACATCTACCCCCAAACATACCTATTTCCTCAACCCCTCCCTCTGTGGGTGTGAAGCAGCTACAAGCAGTGAAGCCCACTACTCAAACATAAATTGCAGGGAGACAGCAGAGGGAACAGCTACTTTCCCGCCCAAGGCTGAAGAAGATCTCAGAATCACAGAGGGCCAGAGTATATAAGAGTTCAAAGTAACCCTAAGTAGATCTTTCAGTCATCAGATATTTATTGAGCACCTACTAGGTGCCTGACACTGTGATCGTTTTTGCAGACTGTGACTCTAAGACGCATGCTCATTTTTATGCAGAGTTATCTGCTGCATTTGGGCGGTTCTGATTTCTGAGAGCAAGTCATTAGCTGTCCCCTTGCATATATGCAAGAATGAACCAATGTTGCCGTAGAGTGCAAATCCCTCTCACAAGCTTAGCAGTGTTTTTGTATCTCCTACAGCTCCAAACTAGATATTTTTCTTACAAAGAATCCATGTGAATCAAAGGCTTTACCTTGCTTCATGGGGCTTTTACAAATAAAATTAATCTAGCAGGAAGGAGGCCTCACTCCCCTGTCTAAATCCTCATATTAAGAGATGAGCACTGGGCCAAATTCTTTCCTGCATGCCTCCTCTTGAATCTTGGAGCCCTGAGAACAAAAGCCAGAGAGAATCTCTGGAGCTTTCCTGCCCCAAGTCATCTTGTTTTAATGGGGGACTTGAAATCCAGGGAAGTTAAGCAACTCACTCAAAGTCACACAGCAGAGCCAGGCCACACCCTAAAGGGCTTGGTTTGATTTTGTTTACTTATTTATCTTTTTAAATCAAGATCTCACTCTGTTGCCCAGACTGGAGTGCAGTGGTACTATCATGGCTCATCTAACCACAGCCTCAACCTCCTGGCTCAGGTGATCCTCCCATCTCAACCTCCCGAGTAACTAGGTCTACAGGTGCATGCCACCACATCCAGCTAATTGTTTTGATTTCTGTAGAGATGAGTTCTCACTGTATTGCCCAGCCTGGACTCAAACTCCTGGACTCAAGCAATCCTGCCTTGGCCTCCCAAAATGTTGAGATTACAGGCATGAGCCACCACGCCCAGCCCTTGGTCTGATTTTAAAACATCCATACCTTCTCCTCTTAGTGACAACAACAGGTGTTAACTTGGCATCGATTCTGTATTGTGGGGCTTTTTAGAGTAACATAGAGGAAAATCTTGATTTAAGGACTACTTTTGAAATTTCATGAGAGCTCTCGAGATTATTAGAGACTCTCAGGCAGTAGTTTTTAACCACATGTAACTTGGGGAGGAAAAGTTCTGAGCTCCTTTCCAAACCTACTGATTCTGAGTCTTTGGGATGAAATTTAAGTCCCACAGGGGTTTCTGAAGGTCAGAAACCATGGCTCTAGGATGTTCCAGAATCAGTCTGAGAATGATTCTTTCACATGGTTTCAGTACAATCATTTCACAGAGAAAGAAATGAATGCTTCTAAGTGTTAAGGAAGTTAGGGCTGGATCCTGAGGCACCTGCCTGTCATCTCAGCAGTTTGGAAGGCTAAGGCGAGAGGATTGCTTGAGCTCAGGAGTTCAAGATCAGCCTGGGCAACATAGCGAGACCTCCTCTCTACAAAAAAGATTTTAAAATTAGCTGGGTGTGGTGGCGTGTGCCTGTAGTCCTAGCTACTCGGGAGGCTGAGGCGAATCACCCTGAGTCCAGCAGGTCAAGGCTGCAGTGAGCTGTGATCGTGCCACTGTACTCCAGTCTGGGCAACAGAGTGAGATGTCAGGCATGGTAACTCCCAACTATAATCCCAATGCTTTGGGAAGCCAAGACAGGAGAATCACTTGAGGCCAGGAGTCTGAGATCAGCCTGGGCAACATAATGAGACACCATCTCTACAAAAAAAGTAAAAAGAAAAAAAAAATAGCTGCATGTGACAGTGGCACTTAGAGTCCTAACTACTTGGGAGGCTGAGTTTGGAGGATTGCCTGAACCTAGGAGATCAAGGCTACGGTGAGCTATGATCACGCCACTGTACTGCAGCCCAGGCGAAAAGGCAAGACCTTGTCTCTAAAACAATAATAAAGTGAAGTTTTAAAAGATCAGAAGAAACAACTATAATACCATAAGAAAGCGTTTGGCAGTAATAAGAAACTGTCGAGGGGCAGGGTGGAATTGGCAGTTGAGGGAAACTGCTAGGGAGGGAGGGGCATATACCTCGTCAACAAGGGTATCTGCATAATCAATGTTTGTATACCTAACCCTGAATTATACCCCACATCTTTTATAATTAAAAAAAAATTTTTTTAAGTCAGAAGAGTGCACACACATATAATCCTCCTTCCACTACAGAAGCAGACATTATACATGCTTACGAAGCAAGTCACTAATGCACTGTTTCCTATTTCAGTCCGCCGCACCTTGGACTACACGTTTACTGCTTGCCTGAGTCCAGTGAGACAGAACACTCGCACACACAACTTATATGAAGCAGCTTTATTATTTGCAGATAGACAGCATGGGAGAGCAGAAGCCTAGGATTTATAACAGGTTGGTTCTCCCAGGGCTCAGGAAACTTGCAGAGACGGATGGAGTCTCGTCTTCTCTTGCCCCACATATGCCACAGCTGAGGGACCCTGGAAAGCAGTCCCCCACCCCAGGTTTTATACCCCAGGGGTCACAGGTCTCTAGGCTAAAGTGTTCAAGGACACACTGTTTCTGGAACGGACTAGAATAGAGACTAGGCTGTTTCTCTTTATCTCAGGATGTTGAATTCCCAGCACAGGCTACAGTCATTCTTGAAGACTACAAGCAAAAAAAGAAAGGGAAACTGGTTTGGTCCGGTACCACCCAGAAAACTGTCCTACAATGATATTCTGAATATATACAAATACATAGTTGTGGGATAAACAAATTTTCCTACATTTAGGAATAGTAGAGAATCTATTACTAAGACAAGTATCAATATGGATGCGTCTCAAAATCATGAAATTGAATAAAAGAAGCCAGACACAAAAGAATAAACGATGTATGATTGCATTTATACCAAGTTCAAGAACAGACGAAACTAACTATTGTAATAAAAATCAGGCTAACTCTCAGGGGAGACGCTACTGCCTAGAAAGAGACTCAAGGGAAATTTCTGGGATGAGAAAAATGTTCTTTATTGATGTTGGAGATACATCTTAAGTACACTTAAGGTTTTGCCTTTTGCTATATATAAATTGTACCTCAATAAAGTATTGTTAACATGAAAAAGCAAAAAGACAAAATATAAAGGTGTCTCAGAAACAAGAGGAGAAAAAATTACGGAACGGGATATCGGATTCAAGATAGTAATTACCTGTAGGGAGAGAAGGATGGGGTTAGCCCATGGGGGTGAAAGAATGGTTCACCTTTTCACCTTTATCTAGAATATTTTCTCTCTCCTACAAAAAGCAAATAGGACAACATCATCTTTAATTCTGTGCTGCTAGACTATGGGTGTTTGTTAAGACAGCCACTCTATTTTTCTGGTTCTGTTTTTGTTTTTGTTTTAGGAAGGAGGAGAAATCAATGTGAGAGAGAGCTCAGGGTCACAGAGCAATAAGCAGAGGCCACACTTTTGACACCAGGTTCATCAATCTTCCCACTCTCCAAAGCTGGCTATTAAGGGAGCTATTCCTCCAACGTGCGCTTTCAAGAAGCTTTTCATTGAAAGGATAACATGTGTTTTAATTGATGCTTTGACTTGTAGCGCTTGCATTTTAGGTTCAGTTTAGGGTGTTAACAGGCTTCCTTTTTTGACTCAGATGAAAAAAACAAGCCACAAACCCTCCCCTGAGAATGTTTTATATCTTAGTTTCCTCATCTATGAAATAGATTGGGCCAACTGATCTGTAAGTTCCCTTCCTTCATTCCTTCATTCAACTGGTCAGGAACTTTTCGCATTTTCACTATTTGCGAAGCTCTGATGCTATGTCTCTCTCAGGTCTGACATATGTAGAGATTCATTCAATCCCGTATTATGTCCTTATTAAGCATCTCCTGAAGGCCAAGCTCTGCATCAGGCACTGGCTAAGAAAGCTGAGAGAGGAGCTGTGGACCCTGCTGACCTACAGGCCAGGGGCTGTTTCACCTGGACAGAACTCACCCAGCCCAGCCCTGTCATTTATCAGGAGAGGGAAAAGAGATCCTGGCAGAGGAGGTGACTAACCCAAGTCAGGTAGAAGTTAGAGGCAAAGCCAAGGCAAAAACCTGGTCTGCTGGACTCTGGACCCCACTAAGGTTGCTGGTCTTTTCAAAGGACAATACAATAAGTATCAGGGGGCAGCACATGTACCAATGCCAAGTTAATTTCATAATTAAGTATGACTATAGGAGCCCAGAGAAGGAAGGCACAGCTTCTGACTAGGGTAGTAAAAGCAGCTTGAAGGACAGCCAGTATTTGGAGCAAGTGAAAAAAGCAAGAGGACATACCAAGCAACAAGAGGAGATGCCCAGAGGCAGGAAGACTTGCACAGCATCCAGGAACAGTGAAGAAACCAGCGTGGCTTGAGCAGAGAATTCAGGAAGATTGGACATCCTATCTGAAAATCATTATTATTTATAGATTATCCCAGTAGACTTGGCTATTTGTGGAACTGGTATTATGGAAACAACACTGGAAAGAATTAGAAAATTCAATCCTTTATTTGAAAAGTCAATTCAGCAGCTCCTGCTAAGTTCTAGGCTCTGTTCTAGCCCCCTGGTGATCAGTCTTGGCTGCACATTAGAATTATTTGGGTAGTGTATTAGTCAGTTCAGGCTGCATAACAAAGTACCACAGATTGGATGGGTTAAATAACAGACATTTATTTTCTCCCAGCTCTGGAGACTAAGTCTGGGATCAAGGTCTTGGCCAGGTTGTTGGGTTTTTTTTAAGTCTTTCTCCTTGACATGTAGATGACCATCTTCTTCCAGTCTTCACATGGCCTTCCCTGTGTGCCTGTCCCTATCCTAATCTCTTTTTGTAAGGATATTAGTCATATCAGATTAGGGTCCACCCATATGACTTCATTTTACCTTAATTCCTTCTTTGAAAGAATTTTTTTTACCTAATACCTTCTTTGAAAGCCCTATTCCAAATACAGTCATATTCTAAGGTACTAGGGTGTTAGAACTTCAACTTGTGAATTGGGGGGAGGTTGGCAGGGGGACACAATTCAGCCCATAATAGAGAACTTTGAGAAAAATCACAATTCTAGGACCTCACTAGAAACCTGATTTAGTTGGTCTGGATGGGGTCTGGCATTGGTTTTTTTTAAACTTCCAGGCAGTTCTAATGTGTGTTCAGCATTAAGAACCTCAAGGTAGGCCCTCAGTGGAGATTCTAGCCCCAGTCTAAGATAAAAGAATGTATGCTATAGTTTTCCCAGTTATAAAATGAACCAGCTGGACAAAATAATTGTAAAATCCCTCTCAGCATTGAAATTTCATGGTGCAATGGGTTGGGGGGTGAACAGTCTCTGGTCTAATTCTTATTTCCATCCTAGACATTGCTACCTTTCATGACACCCTGATAAGAAGTGACACATTTGGGGTGCACGAGTGACTATAAAGAGACTCAGGAGAGTTACAGGAGGATCAACTTCTAGCCAATCAGGTGTTCCCCAGTAATACAGTCGGGCAGGATGCTCATGGCATTCTGCCTAAGTGCTTTTGCAGCTGAAAGCTATCGGGGAAAACATCAAGGGGCCCTGCCATTAGCGTCTCCTTGCAGCTGCAATGGGATGCTTCTGAAAGCAAATTTGCACCAAGAGTGTGGTATGCTAATTAAAACAGAATTCTGTGCAGACATTTCACTTGTGGATGAGTTCAATGCAATTAGCATCTAGGGCAGGAAGGTACTCTGGGAAAGAGGCTGAGCTGGGTACATTTTGGGGTGGAATGGAAGAGTTCGACTTTTGGCTATAGTGCTTAAGGGAGATGACTCTGCAGTCTCCTTGGGGGCTCTGTTACAGTGAAATGAAACTCACAAAGCAGGCTGGATGAATCCCAAACACCAGGCCGTCCGATAGATTTCCTGGGTTCTCCAGCTTACGCTATCTTTCTTTCTACTTCCTGTCTTGCTCATCACCATGAGGAACATAATATAATAAAAGCAGATTGACAAATGGTGTATTCATTTGTAGCCAGCTGGTCATTTGAGACATCAAATTGCATGTATCTATAAGAGACCTACAATGAACCTTTAAAAAGGAGGGAAGGGGTGCAGTGTCCAAACTGCTAGGTACAGTGGACAGTGGGTAGGAGAGACAAATCATTGGAAGGCATGTGTGAATTGGGATAATTTGTTTTTCTTCTCTCTGCCTGGTGGCAAGAGTTGGTGGAAGATAAAACAAGTTAGGGCAAATACAGTAGCTGAGGGTCCTCCAAGGAGAAAACAGGGGGAAGGGAATGAGGAATATGAAAGGATCCTTCAGAAGTCTGTGTATGGCTGTAAATGGGTGGACTAATGTGCTCTTTCCTGACTAACCTTAAAAAGTAAGAGTCCCACCAATAAGGCAGGGCAATAAATAGATGGCAGCAAGCATTTCCAGACAGGAAAAGGCAGACAGTGTCCCCTAGTTCCTTACAGCTTGCATCTGACATGGAGAAGAGACAGAAAGTCCCCCATGCCCAGTGGAGAGAGCAGTACATCAAAGGTGAGGTTTTTTGTTTTTGTTTTTGTAGAGACAGAGTCTCACTATGTTGCCCAGGCTAGTCTCAAACTCCTGGCCCCAAACCATCCTCCTGCCTCAACTTCCCAAAGCATGCGATTACAGGTGTGTGTGAGCCACCATGCCTGGTCTTAAGGAGAGAGTCTTAGTTGGCATGCCTGATTAGGGACTTCCATGGCAAAAAACAAAATGACCCTTGAGTAGAAGGCTTGAAGGACAGCCTTCTCCAGTCCCAGGGGATCCCCAACTCTGGCCAGAACCAAGTTTGAAGTTCCTCTAACAAGACTGCTAGTGTACCGGGCGGGGCCCAGTCAGAAGACAGAAACCACTCCAATCATATGTACAAAAGAGAATTTACTGTAAAGAACTGCTAACTACGTAACTGGAAATGCCAATAGAAAATACTGTTATCATGGAAGTGGTGACTGAGGGAGGAGTCCCCGACTCCCTAAGGCTGAAGGAACAAAGAAGAGATTGTAATTATTAATATTTCAAAGCTTGAACAAGCAAGTGTTCCACAGAGGTGAAACTCAGATCCATGAGGGCAGGGTGCCAGCCAGTGGGTGCCAGTGTCTCGGTGTACAGGAGGAAGCTGGTCATGTGATGCTGAAAAAAACCTCAAAGTAGATTCAGCTACTGCTACAGAGAGATACTGATGCCTCCACAATGAAGAAGCATGGCTAGAGGGATGCTCAGAGACAGATAGGAAACAGCCAGGAAGGAGTCTATCCCCTCCCCCTGTTCCAGCCTCCAGTATTGTCCCCCACCCCCAATCCCCATTGGCAGAGTCTAACAGAGAGCCAATCAACAAACAAGAAAATTGTTCACACTCCCAGCCCTAAGATCACAAGTATAGTGTATAGATGTGTTCTGACACAAGAGACAATAGCTAATAACAACAACAATAGCCACAGCCAGCAATAGCAGACACAAATGGCCACAGTCCATATGAGGGACCAGACTGTATGATGCAAACAACAGTGAACAACAGCCAGTCTTCCTCTGGTTAGAAGGAAAGGGAATTCTCTTCTTTCTGTGCCCTGTGACTCCGTGATCACATGGTTTCTAACCATGAGGTCCCAAGGGAGCCTCAACTTACTTTGTTATCGGCCACCTAGAACTATCTAGAACTCCTTTGGTGCAATGCTGCTGCGACTACTACCAGACTGACTTCAAGAAGAGAGTGGTGCAAGCAAGACCACACATCACTTTAAGTCTGTCCCAGATGGCTTCCATGCCTAAATTTTTATTCCTCATAGCACCAAGACAACTTTATTGAAGGTTTAGGGATTGCCAAGGAAAATTAACACAGAGAATAACAACTTAAAATTGATTATTAGACATTACTGTGCTAAAATTTATCAGACTGGATCTCTGTCCTCAGGGCCTGACCTGCTATCATGTTCCTGTGATCTGTTTTCCTATTTTCTCACCTCCTTGAGTTCCAAGTCCCAAATCCATGAGAGAAAGTCGAAAAGTCCTGAGAGTTTGTTACTCACAGCAAATTCAATTCCATTACCTCAACTTCTCAAATCCAGCGTTAGCCTCAAGTCTCACGTTTCATAAGCAAATACCCATTATCAAGCTATCCTAATAAAAGTACTTTTTGCCTCTTAAGGAAAATTATATCACTCACCTAAAATACAAGAATAACTGATGTTCAATTTTTTACGATTCTTCTTTCTTCCTTCTCAATAGTTCGTTGTCCTGGGGTAGACCCTCCTGACGCATTTTGTCTCAGGGTCACCTGAATCTTCTAAATCAGACAGATTCGACACATCATAAGCTAGTTATCTCTACCTACCGAACTTCCATTTCCTCCTCAGCAAAATGAGAAGGTTGAATCAGACCCAACCTGAGATCTCTTCTAGCAAAACGATGCCATGAATTATTAATATGAATTATGAAATTGGTTGGTTCTTCAGCTTTGATCTTCTATCAGTCACCAGAATAATTGATCCATAGTAGATGCTCAATCAATGTGCATCAAATGAATAAATGAATGAAATAATCACAGTAGTGATTTTTTAGTTTTTTTAAACACACATAAGGGAATCCAGTTGTGAGCCCCTTGTATTTATGGTAAGTTGCAATTGGCAAATCAGTAAAAATATACATTAATGATTAAAAAAACAAAAATTCTATGATTATATCAATATACATGTCAAAAAGTAAAATATTTCATAAACCCAACTTATCAATTCTTTTGTTTATTCAACAAATAATTTATTTGTGATCAATAGGCATCAGGCTAGCCACTGGGAACAAAAGATAAAAATTCATTTATTCATGGAGTTTATTACATTCAAAATTGAAACATTTTATAAAGTTTTCTAGAAATAGAAGAAAATTTTCTTAATCTGATAAAGAATTTATTTTTTACCAAAAGTCTATAGCAAACATTATAGCTACTAGCAAATCTTAGAAGTATTCATATTGAAGTCAACAACTATCATCTTCTCTATTCAACACTGTGGAGCAAGTCCTAATCAATGAAAATTTAGACAAGAAAAATAAATAAAATACATAAGAATTGGAAAGACTTGCTTGTAGATTGCCTGTATAGAAAATCCAGGAAAACAGAAAATTACAATAACTAATAAGAGAATCCACCAGGATTATCAATTGCAAAATCAAATTTTTAAAACCCTTTACACTAACAATAACTAGGAATAAACTATAATTGAAAAAATATCACTCATAATAGCAACATTCTAGATGCCTGTGACAAATTAAGGTATGTAAGAACTTTATAGAGAAATTACAGAACACTACTGAAAATTCTAAAAGAAAACCTAAAGAAAGAGATGTACCATGTTCATGGACAGGAAGACTCAATTCCATGTAGATTGCTTTTTCCACAGCAATCCATGAATTCATGACAGTGATTGCCTCTCTGAAATAGAATGGTAAGGACAGAGAAAGGGAAGGAAATAAAATTGAGTATGGGAGCAAAGGTGACTCAAGTTTATCTGTAATAATCTATTTATTTTGTGGTTTTTGAAATGAAGAAAAAAATGGGAGGGGAAGTTTTGCTGGTCTAATTTCCCTTTCTAACTAAACCTTCATGACCCATAGCCTCCTCCTTGCCAACAAAGCAATCATCTGTTCTTTGGAAGGGAGAGGGAAAGGTAGCCACTGATTGGATCAACCTTTTGACTTAAGCACAATTAATCCATGAATGGACCAGCAGTCTATGATGGTCGGAAAGAAAAAGGTGAGCTGGGCTGATCCTTTATTTTCCCCCATGGTATGAATTAGAAGCACTGAAAAATGTACCAGCTGCTATGGTCAGAGCTGGCAAAATAGCAACTAAATCTTGCTAATGAGTGCTCTGGAGTGAAAATCTGCAGCCCAGCACTGCTAGGTCCCTGCCCTTCCTGAGCCTGACCATTCAACTTTTCCTGAGTTTCCTTGCATGAAGTAAACTGTTAATGAACTTCACTATTTGAGGCAATTTGGGTGGACTGCAACTACAACATGCTGCTAACAAATCTCTCCACCTATGAACTGGATGCCATCCCCTTCCACCTGCTGGATATTCATTCTCATTCTCTCATTCATCTTTAAAAAATCTCTATCTCGATCTGTTTGAACTGCTATGACAAGATACCATAGACTGGGTGATATAAACAACAGAAATTTATTTCTCACAGTTCTGGAGGCTGAGCAGTTCAAGATCAAGGTGCTGGCAGATCCAGTGTCTGATGAGGACTCACTTTCTGATTTGCAGATGACCATTTTCTTATTTTATCTTTACATGGCAAAGAACAGAGAGAGAGAGGAAGCAACCCTCTCATGTGTTTTTATAAGGGTATTAATCCTATTCATGAAGGTTCCATTCTCATTACCTAATCACCTCCCAAAGGCCCTATCTCCTAACACCATCACTTTGGGTTAGGATTTTAAAAGATGGAATTTAAGAGGACACAAACATTCAATCCATAGCACCCTCCCTCCTCCTGGTATGTCCCTCCAAAACCCCTTTACTTCTCTCATGTGATCCTCTTCCTCAAACCTCTTATAAGAGTCTTTCATGGTTTTTGCCGCCCATTAAATCCTCAAGACACTTAATATTCCCACCACTCATCTAACATGGGTCTTGAAAGCTTCCCGCTTCTCAACAATCACATCATCTTGTCCCTCTCACAGAATTATATTTATTGACTGTTTTCCTCCACTAAACTATAAGCTTCCAGAAGGCAGAAACATTCTATCTTGTTCACCTCAGAATCTCTAGTTCCTAGCATAGTACATGACCTGTAGTCGATGCTCAATCATCTATTGTTGAAAGAAAAAATTTAGAGATGTTAAAGTCATGAATATCATCACTTGGTGACAAGTCATTAGCATTTACATCCATTCACTTGAAGTTTTATTCTCATGTATATTTTGACCATTGTGTATATCTGATCAATGTTAATATAAGCCATGATCTGAAAGTTTTTGATCCCCTAAAATTTCACCTGTTGAAGTCCTAACCCACTAGGTGATGGTAAACGTTGTATAAGGAGATGGGACCTTTTGGGAGGTGACTAGGTTGCCCTCCTGAATAGGGTCAGTGTCCTTATAAAATAGGCCTGAGAGAGTTATTTCAGCCCTTGCAAGGATACAGCAAGAAGGCACTCCAAGGAATGAGTCCTCACCAAACACCAAATCTGCCAGCAGCTTGGAACTTGCATATCCCAGCCCCCAGAATTGTGAAAAATAAACGTCTATTGCTTATAAGTCATCAGTCTAAGGAATTTTGTTAAAGCAGTGTGAACCAACTAAGACAAAATACTAACATTTTTGCCATTTTTTACCATGCTCATGTTGAAGGTCTCAGATCTTAGCCCTGAATAATTTCACGAATAGCAAATTTAATACAAGCAGTCTGCAAATTGGTGAAAGGCACTTGTACAAAATTGTATATTTGGTCACTAATTGTGGTTCGAATTGATACAGCTACAAAAATCAAATAAAGAGTTCTCAACTTTCTGACTTTTAAGGAACCTCAATTAAACCTGTTTGTGAGCTGGTTCCCTGAAGCAGCCTCAGGGATGGATCAGAGAGTGGAATCGTGTGGTTAATGCAAAGGTGTCTCTCTCAGTGAAGAACAGACATCAAGGACCAGATTTTTTAAACTACAAAGCAAACCTGGCTACCTCTGAGGCCATAGTCTCGTCAACCACATCACATAAAGAGTTAAGTTTCTCTTTCCCCCCTTTGAATTTCATGCAAATATAAATGGAAAGTGGAGAATTAATGTAGCAGCTTGGGATTTCTATCATAAATCACAAACATGAGCAGCGGCCTTTCTTCTGGCAATTTTAAAGTTTATTATGTTCTGACTCATGTAGTCAAGGGTGACATCAGCACAAACTCAGTGATGATATATAAGGTGATGACAACCCTGACTGATGCCCCCTTTTAGCTTCTGAAAGCTGAAATATGCCCTTTCTCCCTCCAGACACAGTAAATTCACATCGACTTAGAAGACACCTTTCCAAATAAGATATCAAACTTTATGTAAGGGCATTTCTCTTTAGGGCGGGGGGTACTGTCATTGGCCCAGCCGACTGCTCTGCCCATGCAGAATTCTTCAGAGTGTTACTGAGGCTAGGATTTCCTTCCCAGGCTTTTGTTCTAGGGTCGTTTAAAAATAATTAGTATCCAGTTTCAGCTGCTGGGGCTGGGGGAGGCTGTATGTTAAAAAAAAAAAAAAGACAAAAGCTAATTTCTCGTGTAACAGTTCTGGCTTCAGGAGTCTTGGGATGGATTATAGTGGCTCCATGGTATCAGGGACCCCAGCTCCTTCCATCTTGCTGTTCTGCCTAGAGGGCTGCCCTCTCTTGGAAGGTTGAAATGACCACCCACATCTACATTCCAGCCAGTGAAAGAAAAATGGGAAACCAAGCACCACTCCTGCCATTTGAGGGCAGAACAAAAGGTTGCTCACATGACTCTGACTCAGACCCTGCTGGCCAAAACTGAGTCCCACAGCTGTACCCAGTTGCAAGGGATGCTAGGAAATGCAGTCTTGATTCCGAATGGCACAAGTCCAGCAAAAATTTGGGAGTCCAGTTGATAAGGAAGAAGAGGGGAATGAATATTTGGGGACAACAGCAGTTTCTACCATAAACACAAAGTGGTTGTCATTCACTAGAGAGATTTTGTTGTCTTTATAAAGCCAAAGGGTCTGAAAGGAAACTTAATAGCTCCCACACCTCTCTCAGAAGTGTCCATGATCAAGACTGCTATCACTTAACTTCAGGATAACCACCATCAATTACTTCCTCCCTGTAGACACATGGTATCCTCCTTGCAAGAGGTGGAGCCTGCTTCTGAGGGCAAAAATAAATAGAAAATATTTCTCTGGGCACTAGTGCATTTGCTCATAGGCAATGTTTTCCTTGAGTCCTCCAGGCTAATGTGAGCTTTCTCCTCAAGGACATTGTATCATCTTCCATCACAGCCTTCCCTTATAATATGTAACTCTTCTATACCCACCAGATTGTAAACCCCTTGAGAGTACAAACCACAAGGTCTGGCAGGCAGTGGGCAGTGTAGCTCAGCAGTTAGCCCCAAGGGTTTTGAAGACATTCAATATGTTCAAGTCCCGACTCCTCCACTTACTTTTAGATGTGTGATTTTTGGTAAGTTAGCTGACGTCTCTGACTCTTAGTTTCTCATCTGTAAAAGGGAATAAGAATATCTCATAACGTTGTGCAGAGCATTAGATGAGATAATGTGTATAAATCACTTAGCACTGGGCCTGAGTTTTCCCTAAATGATAGCTATTATTATTCGGCTCTCAGCAAATGCTATATAACAAACAAAAACTATTTATTTATTTTAGTTGGGGGTCTCAGTCATCCAGGTTGGAGTGCGGTGGCAAGATCACCACAGCCTCAACCGACTGGGCTTAGACGATCCTCAGGCCTCAGCCTCCCAAGTAGTTGGGACTACAGGCACGTATCACCATACCTAGCTAATTTTTTTATTTTTTGCAGAGATAAGTTCTCTCTATGTTGCCTATGTTGCCTAGGCTGGTCTTGAACTCCTGGGCTCATGCAATCCCCAAAGTGCTGGGATTACAGGTGTGAGCCACCATGCCTGGCCTACAAACAAAACACTTCTAACCTCTTCCCTGCTCATCTGAGATGACGTCTTCTTGTATTCCTCTTCTGTCATCCCTGTCATCAATTGCTCTTCACCTTAGCCACACCGTATTTTTACGTGGGAAGCTTTAAAAATTTAAATACAAAAAATAAATAAGTAAATACATAATTTTTTAAAGGCTTCCCAAACACACACACAAACATTCTGATACCCAGGCTGCCTTGTAGATCAATGAAAATCAGAATGTCTGGGGGTGGGATCCAGACATTAGCTTTTATAGTCTGCAGGCGATCCCATGTGCAGCCAAGGTTGAGCACCACTCCTTTGAACAGAGGCTTTTCAGAAGGCCCAGCCCTTGGTCCTCCGCTCTTTCCGACCTGCACATCCAGGAGTCTGTGGGATCCCTTCCCCACACACAGCCTCACCGCCTTCCCCAGGGCTAGGGATCCTCAGGACTCTCTTCCGGAGCCGTCTTTTCTCCCAAGCTCCAAACATGTGTGTCCTTCTGCTGCTTGGCCCTTTCATCTGGACAGCTCATGAAGCTTTCAATCAGCACATCCAAAGCAGAAGTCTCTGTCTTTCAACCCACCCTCAACCTACCTACCCTTCCCTTGAGTCTCCCATCTCAGTTAAGGAAAGGAGCAGATTCCCAAATGCTCAAGCTGAAAATAAAAAAATCATGCTTCACCCTTTACTTACTCTCCCTCCAGCCCCACAAAAAATCAACATTCGAAATTATCAGTTCCATCTTTTCATGATCCTGGCACCATCCCTGTCTTCATGCTCAAGTCGTCTACACCCCAAGTCAAACCCAGATGGCTCCAGCTCAGACTATCGCAGTGACCTGCCATCCTAGCCTGTTCATTCTCTCACAAACCTGCCCACAAGATGTTCTCACAACATTTCTCTGCTTTAAAGTATCATGACTTCAGGCCAACTCTGCCTGGGCCCAGAGCTTTCCAAGATTTGAAACCAGCTCTCTCTCCTGATGGCCCACCTAACCCCACCTGCACTCACTCTCCAGTCATCCAGTTTACCAGTCCTTACCAGGGCATGCCCTGCACTCTGGCCTTTCCACCTGTGTTCAAGCTGGAGTTTCCATCTCAGTCTCTCTCTCCTCCCTCCTCTTCTCCTTCCTCCCTCCTCTCCTATCTCCTAGCTCTCTCCTTCCTCCTCTCCTCTCTCCTCCTTCCTCCCTCCCACCGCCCTTCTCTCTCCTCTCTCCTCTTTCTTTACTCTCAAGCTGCCCTCCTCCTTCCGAATCGATGCACCACTCGAAAGGAGTTCCACATCCCTGTATCAGCCAGAAAACCTCAGCTTGTCTGCCCATTCCTGGGCCACCTCCAATGAAAGTTTAGTCATGAAAAATTCCTCATTCCTCCATTCCATCCCCAACTGACTGCAGAGTTGAGCCCTTGAGGCCCCTCTGTCTCCCAGCCCTCAAAGGATGGCCTTGGGCAGTCGGAAGACCATCTCCCTATTGGCTTCCATGATTGAATGGAGGTTTTCAAGCCACTGGGTTTATGATCTCCATCAAGAGGTCTGTTCCCTGTTGTGTCAAGAGGAACTGTAGCACAGGATTGAGGACTAGGATTCTGGAGCCAGGACACTTGGGTTTGATTCCTGGCTCTGACACTTGTCACCTGTGTGAACTTGAGAAGGCAGTTTAACTTCTTTGCTTCTGCTCCTTCATCTGTAATATGGAAATAATAATAGTACTAATTTATTGGGCTGTCATGAGGATTAATATTTTAAGCTTCTTAGAATAGTATTCAGTACGTGGTACTAAGCATTGCATAAGTGCCTGTTAAGTAAATAGCGAATCTTTATAGGTGCAGATTCTTCTACCTAACAGTACGTAAACCCACTCAGGGCAAAAATAATGTCTTATTCGTCTGGAACACAGTAAGTGCTCAAAAAATATGTGAGTGCTGATAGCTGGTGATGGGAGTGGAAATTGGTACATTTCTGGAGGACTGTTAGATAATATAGATCAAAATTTTTAAACGACTGTTCTTTGATTCTGTAATTCCAACTCTCAGAATGTTTTCTATGAATATGATTTTAAAATTTGAAAAGATACATCTATAATTATACTCATTGCAGTGCTATTTATAGTAGCAAAAAAAATGGAAGCAGTATTAATGTCCTTTAATAGAGAATCAGTTACATAAACCATGAAACATATATACAATAGAATATTAGGCAGCTATCAAAAGATGATGGTGTATATCTGTATTTTGAGGACATGAAAATATGTCTAAGATGCAACATCAAGTTTTAAAAGCAGGCTACTCAACAACAAGTATAGTATGATCTCATTTTTTTATACATGCATGTATTTATATATAGATAGAAAGACATTAGAAGGAAATCTTGTCAATTAAAAAATAAATAAGTAAATTAGAGGAAAAAATTAGGAAGAATGCAGTTCAAATGTTAAAAGTTATTATATCTGAGCAACAAGATTATGGGTACTTGTGTCTTTTTTCATTTTTAAATTATAAAATGTTACAATTTTTTAATTGTGTTTTTAATTGAAGTAATACTGAAGTACACAAAGAGGAAAAAGTGAAAAGTTTCCTCAAAGTTCCAATCACTCACACCAATTAACACCCCAGATTCAGCTAAACAGGGGAATGGGCTTCCTGACCTTTTTTTTTTCCTTCTTCATTTTTCTTTCCTTTTGTGTGTGTGCATCCAAACATACTTGCACATTAGATGAGCCTTTTCTAAGCCTTAAGATTCAGATCAAGTTGGCAACTGTTCTTTCACAGCCTTCTAGAAGTCCAAGGCCCTTCCCAAGATTTCTGTGAATCCCCAAAGACATACTTTCTTGTGCCTTCCACCAGTTTTTAATTCCTGCTCTTACCAAATTCTCTGTCTTGCATATGAATTCCTTTCCACTTCTTTCACCCTCCCACACTGATCCTTTTTGTTTTGTTTTTGTTGTTGTCACTTTTATTGCCATTTTTTTTTAATCCCTAAATCACTCCCAGATAGCCAGAAGAATTTACTGAAGATTTGGTGCAATGGGTGGGGATTTATTTCACAGAAAGAAAAAAAAAAAACATGCAATTTAATATCAAAAATCCTCATTCTTGAAAATCCTGCTGCACCACCACTCCACTCTCCAGCAATGAGACTTTCTCCTCACCACCTTTCTCAACAATCTTGAAACTTCAGCCAGGTTTCTGAAATTTCTGTGTCCCAACACCCTCCTCATATTATCTCACAGATGCTCATGTTCCCTGAGTCTCATCCTTAAGGTGACATATTAGAGAACCCAAAACACATTGCGCAGCTTGAGCATTCAGACACTTCCCCTGATGGTGCCCCCAAGGTGGAAGTGAGGGCTCACAGCACTCCACAGAGCACTGATCTCTGTGTGTAAAGTCTTCCTCTCTCACTGCAGGGGAATTATAAATAATCCTAGATAAAGGACGAATTTCTAATTCTCCCCACTGAGGCCTCCTTTCTGTTTCATTGCCTTTAGAGGGGTTTCTTCCCATCAATGACATCAAATAATGTTACTTCAGCTGCCCAGAAGCTTTGGCTCAATCAACTGATTCCAAGGGCTCCATATTTAGCTTACAATCACAGGGGGATTAGGAGGTATGATTCTACCTTCAAGGGCATCCTAGTCCCACTCCCCTCCTCAGACTCCCTGTCCATCCACCTCATTTTTCCCCCCAACAGTTTGCAGAATCCCTTTCAGAGTATCTCCCAGAAGTCAGAAGAAGGTTATAATACTCCTTTGCGGTCAACTTTACCATTAGGGGAGGGGTGCCGGTACACTGTCAGAGAGCCACATATGCACGGGACAAGGTCCCGAAATTTCCCTCAGGTGGAAGCAAGCAAAGGAAGCCCCTGAAAATCATTCAGAAAAATCAGCATCTGTAGGCACAGGATTCCTTTAAAGTTGAAGTCTTTGTTGGAAGACATGATTGATTGGGCTGATGGAAAAATCCCTACCCAGTTCACCTGCCAAGGCAGAAGCCGGAGGAGGTTGACTGATGCGGTGCAGAAAGAAATTAGGGGTACAATGGACTCCCTGGTAGAGGCTGTGTGCTATCAGGCTCGGGGGAAATTCTAAGGAAATGTGATGCAGGGTCTGGAGAGGATAATTGTGACTGTGGTTAGACACGCTCTGGAGATGTTATTACAATACTGGCAGGGCCCTGAAGCAGAAGAGCCGGGACTGACAGTCTCCTGGTCCCTGCTTCAGAAGCCAGCGGCTGCCTCGGAGCTTCAAATGCCTCGGTCCTCATGGCTGAGTGCCTAACGACACTCAGACAGGCAGAGGGAAGCGGGGACTCAGGTGCTGATGTGTTGTCTTTCTGTCGGACCTACAGAAAAGGGGATGCCCTCTTCATAATATGTATGCCAAGACAGCGTGGGAGCTTGGAGCCATTTCCAGAGCGAGGCCCACCGCAGATCCTAAGGCGGTAGGACCAGGCCTCTGGGTTCAGGGAAGTGGGAGAGACCCCCACCCCTGCATGAGAGTTCCCAGCACAGACCTAGCCAGGGCTGGACTCAAAGTTGAACACTGACATCCTGCCAATGAAGACAGCTGCAAGCTGCCTCTTGGTGCTCAGCAGAGAGAATGTGGTAGATCCAGGAAAGAACAAAGAATGGCAGCAATCCAGGCCTTGGTGATTCAGGTTTCCCGAGCTGACTGCAGGCACCCTCAGCTGTGGAAGTCAGACACCCCAGAGCCTAAAATTGGGATTATCGATTGGACAGAAACCTGAAGCCCTGGGTAACCAGAGAAGCAGGTAACTCTGTGTAATGACTTGTCCTTCTAAGTAAGAGTCCATCAAAATGTCCTCTAGTCACAAGAGAGTAAGTATTGAATGATTCCTTGAGACTCATATAAGGAACAGACAGCATGCCAGGACATGGAGACAGGTGAGTTTCAAGGGGCTCAGGTAGGAGGCAGGCAAACCCGGAAGAAACAAGCGTCGAATGTGAATCCAAAACTTGGCCCTGTGTCCTTTCAACTGCAGTAGGCCCACCTCTGTCATGCTTCAGCAACAATTTTAATCTGTTTTTTGGAGCACTGAGGGCACTTTGTCAGCACATCCAAGAGTGACTTCGGTTTCAAGTGTAAAGTATTCTAAGTTGGTTAACCAGTGACACCCATCCTCTTGCAACACTGACACCTAAACTGTTCATATCCAACCAACAGTTACTGGGATGGACGTAGTGCCAGTGCACATGTGGGACAGGCATGGGCATCGCCACCTTCATTATTTAATCGTTCATATAGCGGCTAAGGTCATCGCCACCTTCCTCTGTGTCACGCACAGTGCTGAGTGCTTTGCATGAACAATCTTCATTTATCTTGACAGCAGCCCCATGAGGTAGTCTTTGTTCTAAACCTTATTTTCCATATGTGGAATCTGAAGCTCCAAAGAGATTAATTAATTTTCCCGAAGTCACACAACGAGGATGTTAAGGAACAGAGACTCCAAAAGCTGTGCTCTTAACCACTCATCTACATAGCTCCCTGAGAGGGAACAGAAAGAAATGGCATTAATTGGGCAACTACTATGGGGAGCGGGGTGCAAAAACAAAATGTAATTATTTTTTGGAGGGCACCCCCTTGTAGCAGAGGCTTCCCCCCTAGGTAAGTTCTAGGAACCCATTGGTATCAGTGTACCACCAGTCAGCGTTGTTGTGAGAGGCTGTGTTCAGCTTCAGTGAATTTTGGGGGGAGATTCTTTCAACGCATTTGCCCATTTTGTGATGGGTGATTTACGAGTGCACCTGCCTACACCATGCTGCGTGTTCAGCAGTTTTTGACCCCAAACAGCATGGTCCCAGTGCTTCATCCTCCCTACTCACCCAATCTTGCCATGAGTAAATTTTTTTTGTTTCCCTGGATGAAAAAAGTTCTCAAAGGGGAACATTTTGCCGATGCAAAAGAGGTGAAACAAAAAATGGCAGAAGCACCAAAAGGCACCCAAACTGATGAGCTCAAAAACTATTTTGCCAGACTCAGTGGCAAAATAGTGTAATCCCAGCACTTTGGGAAGCCAAGGCGAGTGGATTGCCTGAGTACGCGGGTTCGAAATCAGCCCAGGCAACTTGGTGAGACCTCGACCCCACAATAAATAAATAAATAAATTGGCCAGGCGTGGTAGCGTGCACCTGTAGGTCTGGCTACTTGGAAGGCCGAGGCAGAAGGATCGCCAGAGCCCAGCAGGTCAACACTGGGGCGGCCGTGAGCATGCCACTGCACTCCAGCCTGGGTGACAGAATGAGATTCCAATTCAAAAATGAAAATAAAAAACTATTTTGAGCAGTGGAAAAAAGCATCTCGAAAGGTGTATTACATCAAACAGAGAGTACTTTGAAGGTGACTGAAGTTTAAACATGTAAGAATAAATACACAATTTTTTAAAAATACATTTCAGGTTTTTTTGGGTCTCTCCTCCTAGGTGCCAAGCACTATTCTCATGGCTAGAACGACAGTGAAAAGAAATGCTCTCTGCTCTGAAGAAGCATGAGGTCTCCTGAAGAGACAGTGACACAAAGCCAGTTATAAAGCAGTGATATGAAGTCAGTGGTTGACCGCAGCTTCAGAACCTCTTCCAGGGCTCAGTGGGGTGCTCCATTGCACCCTGAGCCTACTCTACAGTCGTTGCCTTTTCAGTCTCTGCCTCCCCTACCAGACTCAGAGGAGATGGAGGGGGAGAGAAAGAGAGAGAGAGAGAGAGAGAGAGAGACTAGGGCCCGGTCAATGCCATGTCCCTGCTATGTGGCATCACACCTCACAGTGCAAATGCCACCTGAACTGAAAGATTCAGTTATTAAAATGGAAATTAAGTACTGAACACTGAATTGGGATGTAAAAACTGAAATATTCACACCCTCAAGAAACAGATTACATGGCAGGGATACAGAGAAGTAGGACAGGAAGAGAGGCGAGACCTGGCACAGTACACACAACAAAGAGCTCTCCTCTCATGAGAAAGCCATTAAACAGCAGTCAGAAGAATGCCAGGTGGGAGTTGGAAGGCAGGGCTTCCGGCTCGGCTGGGCCTCTGGCAAGATGTGTGATCAGTTGGTTAAGCTCCTGAGCCTCACCTTCAGGTCTCTACAGTGGAAATAATCACACCCGCCCAGCTCACCTAATTAACTTCCTTAAGTTGTGGAGAGGCTCACCGTCAATGAAGGGACAGAACAGACAAAGGGCTTTGTAAACTGTCAAGTGCTATTCAGGAGTCAAGGGCTCCAGTGGTTCCCATGATTCCCATTGGATGGGCATGAAGGTCATAGCAGGCCCAGCAGGGGACGTGGCAGCTCAGGGTGAGCCTCTTTCAGTCCACCTGGTTCTAGCTGGTTCCCAGGAGTCTCCACAGCGCCCTGAGCCTTGGGCCCCATGGACACATCAGCAGACTAGAAGCACCTCTTCTCCCAGGAAGAGAGACTTGGGCAGTCCCTTGCCCAGCCGGAGCAAGTTGAGCTGAGCTGCCCTGGACCACTCCTGTCTATCAGAAAATCCAAGGCCACTCTATGTGGTATAAATATTGCTCACCTGGTGCAATGGTTTGAATATTTGTCCCCTCCAAAACTCATGTTTAAATTTACTCCCCAGTGTGGCAGTATTGAGAGGTGGGGCCTGTAAGACATGACTGAGAAATTCACAGATCAATGGATTAATATACTATTGGATTAATGGATTGTCATGGGAGTGGAACTGGTGGCTTTATAAAAAGAAGAAAAGAGCCCTGAGCACCCATGCTCAGCCCCCTCTCCATGCGATGCCCTCTATCACTTCAGGACTCTGCAGAAAGTCCTCACCAGCAGAAAGGCCCTCACGAGATGTAGCACCTTGATCTTAGACTTCTCTGCCTCCATACTGTAATAAATAAATTTCTTTTCTTTATGAATTTCACCCAGTTTTAGGTGTTCTGTTAAAAGTAACAAAAAATAGGCTAAGACACCTGGAGTCTCATCTCTGCCTCACATGAGCTGTATCACCTGGGGGTGGGAAGCCCCCTCTTGGAAACCCTGTTTCCATACCTGTAAATAAGGGGTTTCCAGATCATACTTTCTCAGACTCAGCACTCCTGACACATTAGGTCGGATGTTTCCATATGGTGGGGAGCTTCCTGTGTGTTGCAGGATGTTCAGAGTCTACCCACTAGAGACTAGTAGCACACGCCCATCCCCATCACAACCACCAAAAATATTCCCAGACATTACCAACCATGCTCCCCACTAGCCTAGAAGAGTCCTTAGGACCTCCTACTTCCAGCCCAGGCATCACATTTTCAGGACAGGCTTCCCTTGCTTGAGACAAACATCCCCTCACATCACCTGTCCACCTCCTCTTCAAAAACCACAGCCAAAACAAAGGCATTCACCTCCATCTGTGGGCTTCATCAATTATCTGCATTCTTATATTCCATCTAAATGACTGTCAGAAATGGAAACCTGAGTAGAAAGAACCAACTGTCATGTCACAGGGTGCAACCGAAAAGGGAGATTTCTGGAAGGGCCTTGGAGTCAAGCAGATCTGAATTGGAATCCTGGCTCTGCTACGCATCCTTCACCAATCCACATAATCTCTCCAAGCTTCAATTTACAGCCTATAAAGTAGAATTATAAAATAATTTCAAGGGGTCAGCATGAGAATTAAATGAGATAAGTGTTGAAGGGGCCTGTCACTATGTCTCCTCCACAGTAGGTTCTGGATGGGGGGGCCCCTCCCGCCCTGCTCTGTAGGTGTGTTGATGGTGAGGAACGCAGGGAAGGGGAGTCCCTCCAGCTCTTTGATCTGACCTCTTGTGCAAACCCAAGTTTCCACTCCATGGCATTGCTCCATCTCTCTCAGCTGTGGCGGTGTGTGGCCAGGGCCCCTGGCCAGTTTTTCATCTGGTCTCAGCGAGAGTTGCCTGCTTTGCAGGCCAGCTCCCCAAGAGGGGAGCCAATCCTCGTCTTCAGAGCTCTGCCCCCAATGTGGGGCAATGAATGAGGCCCATCTTCACATCCTATAAATACATCTGAACTAAGTGCCAGGGAATTGATTATTGCTGAAGACAGAGTCCTCTCTCTTTTCTTTTTTTGAGTCCTCTCTTAATCCCTTCCTGTCTACCCTCCCCAGTCCTCACAGTTCAGTAACTTAATGGGAAGAAAGCCGAACCAACAGGAAATGGAGCTTCCTGCCTATTTGCAATAAACACAATGAAATCTCACTTCAAGAACAAACCCGGGAGCACATGCCAGGCTCTGAGTCATGCCTTCTGATGAAGCATCTCCCTTTCCCAGACCAAGAGAGGCGGAGAAAGCCCATGAATTCTGCAGTCCGCGTGAGAGTTTGGCCTATCTGTCCAGCCTTCCATCTGTCAGATAGAAAACATCGAGCAGATAAGGTCTTCTGGAGGCCTTGAGCAAGTTAACAGCTCTATGCCTCAATGCCTCATTTGCAAAGTGGAGATAAAAAGAGTACCTTACCCTAGGATATGGCTTGAATGGTTGTCCCCTCCAAATCTGTCGCAATGTGCCCCCCAGTGTTGGAGGTGGGACCTAGTGAGAGGTGAATGGATCACGGGGGCAGATCCCTCATGAAGGGCTTGGTACACTTCTTGTCTCTGTTAGTACACACAAAAGATGGTTGTTTAAAAGAACCTGGCACCTCCTCCTCTCTGTTAGTTCCACTCTTGCCATGGGACATGCTGGCTCTCTTTGCCTTCTGCTACAAGTAAAAGCTTCCTGAGGTGTCACCAAAAGCCAGGTGGAAGCCAGCGACATGCAGAACTGCAGAGCAAAAATACCTTTTTTGTTTATAAATGACCCAACCTCGGGTATTTCTTTATAGCAATGCAAAACAGACAAATACACCACATAATGTAGTTGTGAGGATTAAATTAGTTAATAAAGCTCTTAGGACTGGGATACAGTAAGTATAATATAAGTATACCCTGTTGCTTTTGTTGCTCTTGTTGTTGTTATTATTATTCTCAGGTTTGTTTGTTTTTTCTAAGTTATTTGGGACCCTTGGAGAGAGATGAGATCCAATACAGCACCATAATCTGGGCTTTCATGGTTGCAATCACAATCAAAGCCAATGTTCACTGAGAATTTGCTATGTCAATATTTCTTTAGTCTTTGCAACCATTGTGCATAACTGGTGTTATTATTATCTCCATTTTTATAAACAAGGAAACCGAGGCTTAGGGAGTCTTGGAGAATCAGCCAAAGACACCAATGAGCATAGGAGCCACTGACGTCATAGCCCATCTGTCCACTCCAGAACCTGAATATCACTGTGTGGCATGGCCTGCACTTCCCAGACTTCTGGAAATATCCGAAAAGCAGAGCAAGTATTCTCACTGCACTTTCACATTTAAGTTTAGCAGAAAATTCTTCATTATTTATAGACCTGTGGTTGCCAACAATTGAATCTGACTTTGCCTAACTTAAGCAACAGGGGATATCACGGAAGGAGATCAGGGGCTCTCAGAATCCACTGGAAGGCCTGGACACTGCTAGGGGACAGACAGCTCCTGGGAGCAGGAAGTACAGGTGTGGTCTGAACTGCAGGGATGGCCAGGTCCAGACACCCCCGTTGGGTAACATCGACAGCCTTTTCTAATTTGCTCACGATTCCAATTCCAGACAGGTAGCATCTGTTCAGCTGGGCTGGGGCCGCATGTCCACCCCTTGTTTATAGGAAGTCGGGGTCCTACCAGACTAAAAAAACCACTGGGGAAGCGGTAACTGCCCCAAAGGATACCAGAGTGTTGTTAGGAATGAGAAATGGAGGCAGGATGGCCCAAAAGAACACTAGTCACTTCCACGAGCCTTCCCAAAATTTTCACACTGCGTCTCACAGGAAAAAGAGTCTTCTTCTTTTTTTCTTAGTTGGAGTCTCACTCTGTGCCCAGGCTGGAGTGCAGTGGCATGCCCACAGCCACTGCAGCCTCAACCTGTTGGGCTCAGGTGATCATTTCACCTCAGCCTTCCAAGTAGATGGAACAACAGGCATGCGCCGCCACACCCAGCTAATTTTTTGATTTATTGTAGAGACGAGGTCTTGCCATGTTGCTCAGGCAGGACTTGAACCCCTGAGTTCAGGCAATCCTCTTGCCTCCATCTCCCAAAGTACTGGGATTACAGGTGTGAACCACTGTGCCCAGCCTAGGAGTCTTCTAATAGGGGGATAAGTCAAGCTATCTTGGCATGACAGAGCTAAATACGAATTCTAATTTGCTCAAACTTGAGGGGTCGTCATCTACCCTCTTCTTCCCTTTTGTTTTTACATAAAGAAAAAGAAAGACAGTGAGTTACCCCAAATCCCACCACTGGTTAGTGACAGAGCCAGGACTAAAACAAAGGACTCTCCAGCCCATCCAATGCCACTTCCACTAAAACACTAAAGATCACTCTCTACCCAGAAGCATTACCACCCATTCCCAGTTCCAAAGTGTGAAAATAATAGATGACTTATTTTCATAAAGTGAAAGAAGTCTGCTAACGTGACCAAAAGCACATGTTAGGAAGCAGACGTGACCAAAAGCTCGATAGAAAGGGAGGCCTGATAATAGTCACGTTGTCTTAGGTAAAATGAAACTTAAAAATAAGAAAGCTGAAGCCCTCCAATCAAATAGCAACAGGTACTTATTTTAACCTTATTTGAACCAAAACCCCTTAGATGACATCTGGGAGAGACTGTAATCCCACAGTTCTCGGTTAATGAGAAACCGGGAGAAGAACCTGCACGCTAGGAATCAACTGTTTGCTGACTACTCTGGGGGTGCCTGCCCACCTGACACCCGATCTTGCATGACCGTCATTAAAGTCTCACTTCTGCTGCACTCCACGTCTCTGTGTCCACCCTTTGATTTTGGACGGGTGAGTTTATTTTTCACACAAATTCAGGCTGCCATGCAGTCCCAGAGATCTTTCTTGGGCCTAGAAAACCAGATCAATCATCCACTCTTGGGCCTCTCTCTCCAAGGAGCCAGCCAGCAGTACCTGTAGGGAGGTAGAAGATGACAGAAAAAGAGGAGGCAGGTCTCCGCCAGCCACAAGGCACCTGATCGCACACTTTCTGAAAGGGAAGAGGAGGAGTTGATACTTGTTCATTTCCCCTTGCCCACATTCCTGCTAGGCCCATGTTGTCTGTCTTTGCTTTATCCTCTTTTCCCTTCGGGGTCCTCAATATTCACTGTACCAGATTTCCCAGAATCCTGATGTGGGTAAGTCTGGGCGTTCCAGCAGTGAAACACTCCCAGATGGGTGTCATCCTCAGATAAAGATGGTCCTGTTGGTTCTTGATCTTTTGGATTGTGAGGTCTGAGCTGCCATTGCTTGTTGCTCTAATTTAGACTCTGCAGAGGCAAGGAGAACAGAGGGGACATGTGCCTCCCAGGTGCCAGGGAGGTAGCCCCTGCAACAAAATACTAGCTTTTGCACATCCTAGCTCAGCTGTGTAGGATAGGAGGAAAGTGGGCACAACCATATATGTATGACACTACCCAGGTACAACATTAATCTGTCTACTCTATATACTCCTTATTCATATACTAAGTCAGAGTCATGGATTAAAAAAAAAATTAAATACCACCCAATGAAACTTATAGATGCAGATGAAAATTAATTGCCCCAGCTGCTTTTAAAATAAGCTTCTGAGAATGTTGATGCCACTACCAGAAAAATGGCTTAGACAAGACCAGACTTCTACCGAGACGGCAGAAAGTAATTAATGCATTGTGCTTCCTCCTTTTCCAAATGCAGGAAAGTTTGCAATCCCCTAAATTAAAGTGAAGTTCTCTTTATAGCTCTCAAGATCATGAAAAACAATAAAAGGCTGAGAAGCTGTCACAGATGGGAGGAGGCTTAGGACCTATGACAAGTAAACGTAGGCTGGTGCTTTGAAGACACATGTTTCTTGTGTGGGTGCGGTCCAAAGATTGGATTCTGGAACAGAAAAAAAAAGACATCAGTGGGAAAACTGGTGAATTCTGAAGTCTGTAATGAATAGTACTGTCCCCAAAGATGTAAAGAATGAAGGAAGTTGGGCAAAGGATATTTGGGAATTCTGTGCTAACTTTGAACTTGTCTGAAAATCGAAAACAAAAAGTTAAAGTGGGAAAAGGTGAAGAGACCTTAAAGTAACCCTCTATTACTAACAATGTTGGATTATTTAGGGTTACTGCCCAGCACACACCCTCATTCCTTAAAATCATAGGATGGTCTCAACCCTCCCTGGCACAGAATAAGTCACAGATCCCGTGGTTTTAGTCACATAGTGAAATAGGTTGTTATTCATCCCTGTGATCAATAGATAAAGTTAGAAATGTAATTATATTAATCACATAACCATAACCTGTACACTTTTGTTTTGTTGTACCCATTGATCAATGGTGTATATTCAACTTTGTAGTAAGCTCCGCTAGCACTTTTATTTAGAGTTACTGATAAACTAAATTACAGGTTCCCGGTAATAAGTACCAAAAATATGTAGACACTGAATGTTATAATTGATGAAACACAATTGAAACGAGTTTTACAAAATGCTTTGTAAATCACATAGTTTGATGCTAATCAATAGCAAACCTCAATGCTTATAAATACAAACTGTAAAATCCGAGGAGCTGAGCTGGCCTTGGTATCAATACCGGCTTGTCTCCCTGAATTCCAAATTCAGAAGTAAACTTCTTTCCTCCCAGTTCCATTGCCTCTCGGGTTTCATTGGCAAGCGAGAGAGCAGCTGTGTGTTCCATGGACCATATCAAGAGGGATCTCAGGTAAAGCAAAGGATGGACCGCCCCATGGTACTGAGCCTAGTCTGAGTGAAGGAGAGCCTTGAATGAGACACAGTTAAGAGCAAATCCAGCTCAGTCTTACTCAGGCCCTGAGCATTTAGAAACACGTTGGCAGAAATGCCAGAGGAAAGAAAGAGATATGGAGAGTTAACAAGCGGCACAGCAGAAAAGTCAGAGAAGACATGGGGCTTCTCACATCCTTGTGAAAAATAGAAAGCAAGTAAACATCAGGCTGGGCCAGCTTGGATGCAAAACTCCCAGATTTAAAAAAAAGAAAAAATACTGTGCTATTTAATTTTTTTTTTTTTTAAACTTAAAAATTTAAAGCAGCATTAAAAAGGGAGCCAAGGGGCCAGGTAGACAAAGAGTGGGAGAGGAGAAAATGAGCACACGGTCTCCTCCAGTCACAGAAGGAGCAGAAATCAAGCCAACACTACAAACTCCCTGGAAACCAAGCACGCCCTTGCCAGCCCCACGCCACCCTTTTCATGCTCCCTGGGTTAACTCCTGGTAAATAGCAGGACAGCACAGGTCAGTGTTCCACATGATGGGCAGGCTGAGTCTCACACAGGGGCCCACCTGGCTGTCCATCTAGAGCTTGGAAAAGTACAAAACCCTACGTTCTCCCCAGCATCTCCACCTGCAATCTGTAGGCACACTCTGACTGAGCTCACCTAAAATACTTGCAGCTGAAAAGCAAAGGCAGCAAAAATTCCAGAGAGTCTGTAGGCTTTGACTCTCTCTCTCTCTCTTCCTTTTCCACCCATTCATTTGTTCATCCAGCTGCTATACACTCTGGTTTTCAGAACTCTTGCACATCTGATCCTCTTACCCTTGTTAACTAGCCTGCCAAGTTATCCCTGTCTCAGAGTTGAAGGAGAGAATGGTCAGTGCTGTTCCTTAAGCTCATGTACAAGTGGCAACGCTGAGGCAAAAACAGGCCAAACTGGCCAGGCATGGAGGCTCAGGCTGTAATCCCAGTGCATTGGGAGGTGAGGCAGGAAGATCACTCAAGTCCAGGAGTTCGAGACCAGCCTGAACAACACACTAAAACTCTGAATCTATTTTTTTAATTAAAAAAAAAGAAACAGGTCAAACTTCAGGGCCAGCCAATCACATGTTCCCTACATCATACTAGTGAATTGCTTACTATGCAAAAGGCTCTGGGGTAGGAAACTTTTTTTAAATGGTCCCTGTCCTCAAGCAGATGAACAAAGAGACCAAAAATGCCCCCCATATAATTCGACTGAATAAACATACAATTAAATATACGTAAGTGATAAAAATGTGACTTGAAATGACAATGCAAGTGCTAATGGATTCTAAAACTATCAGAGGCATACTCTAAGAAAAACGTTAATAACATAAAGCTAAAATTCCAAATTATTTTGGCAAAACTGGAGGGACATGATCTTTATTTCATTTTTGTAACTGTTGGAGAGATATTTAAATCTGTATATCAAATGTAAACACTAGCAGAATAAGAATTCATATTTGAAATTCCAATTCACTGGAGAAGGGGAAAAAAGGAATAAGCAAACTTTAGCAACCTAGCAAATATAAGTGAAGAAGCAATAAGGAAACCAATAGAAAGTGGTGTAATAAACAGAAAATATAAAATTAAATGTCAGGAATGAGACCAAACCTTCTGGATGCCAAAATCATGTGAGAGGGCTAAACTTCACAATGAAAAGACAAAGGTCCTTTGAACAGGTTTGGAAAACAAAAATCCAATTATATGTAATTCACAAGAGCTGAACCTAAAACAAAATGACACAGGAAAGGTGAAAACAATTGGGTGAGCAAATATATATCAGACAAAGGCAAACAAAAAGAAGGCGGGGTGAAGATATTAAGGGCTAAGAATAGAATGTTAGGCCAAAAACTTAAACAGTTTAAAGAAGGATATTATTAATGATTAAAGGACACCCATGAAGAAGTTATAATAGTCATGGAAATTTATGCACTAAACAACAGACAAGGCAAAGGATCTTAGGAATGCATGGCAAATTTAATTAAAAAACAAAACACCTGAGCCCGCGGGTTCAAGACCTGCCTGGGCAACTTGGCGAGACCTCATCTCTACAATAAATCAAAAAATTAGCCGGGCATGGTAGCGCACACCTGTAGTTCCAGCTACTTGGAAGGCTGAGGCAGAAGGATCGCTGGAGCCCAACAGGTTGAGGCTGCGGTGGCCGGGAGCGGCCACTGCACTCCAGTCTGGGTGACGGAGTGGGACTCCAACTCAAAAAAAAAAAAAAACCCACAGAGAGAGTCTAAACACCACTCTTTAAATGCTGTGGATTAAACAGACAAAAAAAATAAGTATAGAAATTATTTTGGCAACAAGATTATCAATCCTGTTTCAATAGATATGTAGAAAGAGAACCATGTACACTAAAAAAGAAAATATATTCTTTATGCCCACAGAAGGTTAAAATTAAGAACCATGTATTTGTCCACACGTATATGTTTTTCTAAAAAGTTAATATTTTACAGGTTATATCCAGTGACTAAATCACACAAACTCAGAAGCTAATAATTAAGAGATATGCAAACAAAAAATTTAATTATTGGGGAAACTGAAAAAAAATCCTTCAAATAACTTGGAAAAATTTTTTTAATTGTTAGAAATAAAATGACAAAATTGCCAGCTACTCCAGAGGCTGGGGTGGGAGGATTGCTTGAGCCAGGAGTTGAAGATACCCTGGGCAATATAGTGAGATCCTGTCCCTAACAAAAAATTTTTTTTAAACTTGCCATCAGTCTTCCAGGCCACAGCAGAGAAGCTACAGCGGTGCTGTGCCAGGCCCCCCACCCCAGCTGTATCTACCTGGAGCCTCCGTTGAGCTCAATGCCCAGGAGCTAAGCACCCAGCTCCTCCGCAGAGTGAGGCCCCTTTCTCCATCTCCTCTGCGAGCCAGCTGCTGTGGCGGCAGAACGAGGGCCCCTGCGGCAGTGGCAGCAGTAATACTGGCGAAGCTAGGCCACCAGAACGCGGCCGCAGCACAAAGTTCATCTCCAGGGCCCTGGCGGCAGTGGAGCTAGGCCCCCCAGCAGTGGCAGCAGAGTTAGATCTCCTACAGTCGGTGACAGCGGCGGCGGTGTCAGGCCCAGGAATGTGTTGGAGCGAGGCCCCCCGAAAGACCCCTGGGTTGAGGCAGAGCGAGCCCCTCTGGCCACCTTGGCAGTGGAACGAGGCCAGCGCTTTCAGGAGATGCAGATCCCTGGGTACCTGGCTCATATTTCTAAGACTTTGGCCACATCTCCTCAGCCATGAGATCGGGATCCAGCCTGCTGAGACCAACCCTGGAACACTAAAACAGTTTCTCAGTGAGTTCCGGTAAGATGGCAACGGCATAGGTGAGATTGTGAGATTCTCTGAAAGCCACTGGCAGCACACCAGATCCAGCGCCCAGCTGTGTCACTGATCCCCGGTGCTGGTCGTGGGAGACACACCACCACAGCCCATCATAGTGGATTGCCCACGGACCTGGACAAGTGGGGAGAAAGGACAGGTGGAGAGAAAGGACCTGCAAAAGAGGAGCTGCCCACCTTGGCCATTTTCCAGGCAGAGATTTGCATTGCCCCGCCAATCTATGAGCAGCCTCCACCTTGTTTTCCAAGGTAACATCGCTAAACAGGAGACAAAAGGCCCTTCCCTACATTGAATCAGATACAGGCAACTCAGCCCTGTCGCAGACCTCTCAAGCAGCAAGCCAAGGGAACCAACCCAAGATTGGAGTAAATCTATCTGCCTGCAATGAAAGCAAAGGGGAGAGGCTAGAGATCAGAGCTGAAGAGACTTTAGACACTCAGGAAAGATTCCAGAGCTAATCTGGTTTCTTAATTTGATTTTTGATTTTATTGTTTTGACGGTTTGTGTTGCTCACTTTTCTTTGCTTTTTGATTTAGACTACCTGTTTGTGTTGGGGAAAAATGCATCAAAAGGCATGATTTTATTGGGCTGTGTGTGTGTGATTACTGGTATGCTTTAGGGAATTTTGTTTGTGTGTCTGTTTTTCACTCTTTTCTGGCCTTGTGTCTCTCCTTCATTC
>CAUYQG010053320.1:0-26388 GCA_963574415.1 Tarsius wallacei
AAGGACAAACATATGGCCTTCGCAGCAACTTGGCTGGATTTAGAGTCTATCATACTCAGCGATCTATCATAGAAACAAGAACTGAGTACCACATGTCCTCACTCATAAGCAGACCCTGAACATTCACCATAATACTAAAAGAAAGGGATTGGCAGTAGCAGGACTCTGCCAGGGGAGCGGAAGTGGGGGGAGGGGGCACATAACATCAATAAGGGTACCTGCTCAGACTAGGCAAAGTGGGGACCAAAGGGAGGTCCAAACATTGCCTGTACAATGACCACTTATATACCTAATCCTGAATTACACCCCACATCTTTAAAATAAATAAATATTTTTTTAAAAAAGAAATATCTAGGAGTAAAAGCACTGGGGGCATAGAAGTGTATTTACAACTTTATAAGAAGCCACCAGACCTTTCCCAAAGTGATTGTACAATTTTATGTTCTCATCAGTGATGCAGGGAGATCCAGCTATTCCATATCCTAAGCTGGGTTTCCCAGTCTTTTCAATTTTAGCCATTCTATGGTTGTAAAGGATATCTCACAGTGGTTTTAATGTGCATTTCCCTGATGACAAATGATGTCAAGCACCTTTTCAAGGACTGACTGATCACTTACCATTTATCATTCAAATTGTGCTTATTTTTCATGGGAATGTTTGTTTTCCTATTACTGAATTGTAGAAGGTATTAATATACTCTGGACACAAGTCTTTGATATATATGTTATGAAAGCTTTCTCAAAGATTGTGACATGTGTATTCATTTTCATAATTGTATCTTTTGAAGAACACATAATTTTAAATTCAATGAAGTATAATTTGTTAGTTTCACTTTCTCATAGGGTTTGTAATTTAGTTCCACCTAAGAAATCAGGATCATAAACATTTTCTCTTATTTTTTTTTTCCCTAGAAGCCGTGTCGTTTTAGCTTTTTATAAGTAGGTCTATACCCCACTTCAAGTTTGTTTTTTGTTTTTGTTTTTTTTTTTACTGTGGAGTGAGATAAGGGCTGGGATTTATTTCTTTTTCCATACAGATGTCCAATTGTTTCAGCACCATCTGTCGAAAAGAACATCCTTTCCAGTTGAATGACCATGGCACTTTTGTTGAAAATCAATTGACCTTATGTGAGTGAGTCTATATCTAGAGTCCCTGTTCTATTAATGCATTACTGCACTGTATATATACATACAGATATATGTATTAACCATATAGACACACATTAAATATATGTATTTGAAATGCAATTCTTAAATAGTATACTTTTTAAATCCAATCTACCTCTGCTTTGAATGGGAATATTTAATTTATCATTTTCTTGGGAGAGCATTTTTGTTTACAGAAGCTCTCTAGTTAGAAGATACATCAAACTACACTTTTTGCAGGGCGCTATATGATTAAAGTACAGACAGTGAACATGCAGCACATGCATATTTTGAGTGCTTTTGGCACCATAGAACAAACTGCACATATTTGGAAGCTCTTTGAAAGCACAGCCCCCACCCACTAATTCAAAATACTCTTGACCAATTACAGCTAAGTGATCTCATTTATAACATATGTATCCACCATGGACGCTTAGAAACTGTTACCAGAACACAGTTGCAACTGTTTTCCAAAGGAGAATTGAGAAACAATGGACTGTGGACAATATTTTTAACATCTAGTTCCTTTCTTTTCCAAAGCCAAGATAATCATCATCATATAAATTATAAAATATAGAGCTAGAAAAAGCTGAAGTCTATCCCAGTGCCCCACATGCAAATAGAAGTGATAACAGAAACACGTGCTGATAATGCTTATTTTTGGAAGCAGCCAGAGAACACTTCCGGATCAAAGCTTCCTGAAAGGCCATGGGTGCCCTGGAACCTGCTAAAGATTAGTAAATGTTATATCAAGCTGATATGCACACAGCAGGCACAGAAACTGAAGGAAGAGAGATGGAAGTAGCAGAGGGACCTAGAAATAAATTAGACCAGTTGACAAAAGGCATTGAAGTTGCCACAAACCATGCATTTCAGGATCGAGGGGTCATACTGAGCTCTCTCTGGCCAGAAGACAAGAGTTGGCCTCTGAATATTATTACATATATTACAAAGCACTTTCAGGTAAAGTTTCTCAGTTGACTCTCATAAAAAACTTCGGTGCACTAGACTGAGAACACATTTTTGTTCACATTCAAAGGATGAAGCCTCAGAAGTCACCATCACACCACGCTGCTCAATTTTCAAGTAAAAATTACATGAGATGCTAAAAGGCAAGAAAAGAGACAAAACAAGCATCAACACCAGACTGGGATATGGCAGAGATGTTGGAATGATTAGATGGTATTTAACTACAAAGAATTTGTTGGCCAGACTCGGTGGCTCAGCCTGCAATCCCAGCACTTTGGGAGGCTGAGGCGAGTGGATTGCCTCAGCCCACCCAGGCAACTTGACAAGACCTTGCCTCTACAATAAATAAATAAATAAATAACCAGGTGTGGAAGCACACACCTGTAGTTCCGGCTACTTGGAAGGCTGAGGTGGAAGGATCGCCGGAGTCCAGCAGGTCGAGGTTGCGGTGGCCGGGAGTGTGCCACTGCACTCCAGTCTGGGTGACAGAGTGAGACTCCAACTCAAAAAAAAAAAGAAAAGAATCTGTTAAGAGCTAAAATGGAAAGAGACAAGCAAAAAACAGATAATGGGCAAGACCCAAGAGGTAATATAAGTAGAGAAATGGAAACTCTAAGCATCAAAATACTACAAGTCATGAAACAAGGTAACAGAAATGAAGAATGCCTTTGATGAGTTCATCATCAGTCTGGATTTGGCTAAGGAAAGAATCAGTGGGCCTAAAAAAAAAAAAAGAAAGAAAAGAAAAAGAAAATAGAAACTTCCCAGCCAGACACGGTGGCTCAAGCCTTTAATCCCAGCACTTTGGGAGGCCTAGGTGAAAGGATTGCCTGAGCCCACAGTTTGAGACCAGCCTGGGCAACATGGTGAGACCTCATCTCTACAATAAATCAAAACATTAGCTGGGCATGGTAGTGGACGTCTATAGTTCTAGCTGCTTGGAAGGCTGAAGCAGAAGGATTGCCGGAACCCAGCAGGTCAAGGCTGCGGTGGCCATGAGTGTGCCACTGCACTCCAGCCTGGGCGAAGGAGAGAGACTTCAACTCAAAAACAAAAAACAAAAAAAAACTAACAAATAAAAAAAAAATTCCGACATTTAAATTCAAAGAACAAAAACAAAACATCCAAGAAACATGCAAAAATTGCAGAAGGTGTAAAATGTACTTAATTGAAATACTAAAAGGAGAAGAAAGAGAAACAAGGACAAGAAATACCTGGGGAGTTTTTTGTGTGGTTTTTTGTTTGGCTGGTTGTTTGTTTTAAAGATGTGGGGTACAATTCAGAGTTAGGTATACAAGTAAAATTTGGGCCTCACTTTGGCCCCAATGTCACCTGGTTTGAGATTAGGAACACTTATTGATAAAGCATGGTACCCTCACCCCCCTCCCCCCGGGCAGTTTTCCACAACTGCCAATCCCTTTCCTATAGTATTATGATGATTGTTCAGTGTCCACTTATGAGCGAGAACATGTGGTACTCAGTTCTTTGTTTCTGTGTTAGATCACTGAGTATTATAGACTCTAAATCCATCCAAGTTGCTGCAAATTTCCTAATTTAGTCCTTCTTTATAGCTGTGTAATATTCCATCCTGTATATGTACCACATTTTTTTTATCCAGTCCTCTTTCAGTGGGCAGCATGGTTGGTTCCATGTCTTGCTATTATGAATAATGCTGCAATAAACATGCATGCACAGGTATCTTTTTTGTAGAATGATTTGAGTTCCTCTGGGCATATTCCTGGGAGGGGGATTTCTGGGTTGTAAGGGAGGATGATTTTTAGATCACACTGTTTTCCACAGAGGTTGTACTAGTTTAGTTTCCCAACAACAGTGAGAAGTGTTCCTTTTTCCCTGCATTCTCTCCAGCATCTGTTGTTTTTGAGTTGATGGCCATCCAGACTGGAGTTAGGTGGTATCCAGTGTAGTTTTGATTTGAATTTCTTTGATGATTAATGAGGCTGAGCATTTTTTTCATGTATCTGTTGGCTGCTCTTATGTCTTCTTTTGAGAAATGTTTATTCATATATTTTGCCCACTTTTCAATAGGGTTGCTTGTTTTTTTCTTTTCAGCACATGTGAGTTCCTTGTATATCCTAGATGTTAAGCTTTTGTCAGATATACAGTTGGCAAATACTTTTTTCCTATTCTGTGGTCTGTCCCCCTACTCTCTTGACAGGTTCTTTTGCTTTGCAGAAGATTTTTGGTTTCTTGGGGTCTTGTCTATCTTGTATCTTATGGCATGAACACTTGGGGTTTTGATCAGGAATTGGCTGCCAGTTCCAATTTCCATAAGGGTGTCTCCTGCATTTTCTAAGGTTCTTATAGTTTGAGACTTTATGTTTAGGGTCTTTGATCCATTTAGAGTTGATTTTTGTGTATGGTGATAGGTAGGGGTCTTATTTTAATCTTCTGCATGTGGTCAGCAAGGTTTCCCAGCACCATTTACTGAATAAGTTCTCCTCTCCCCAGTGGTTATTAGTGGAGGCTTTGTTGAGATGAGTTGATTGAGAAATTGAGGTTGTGCTTCCAGAATCTCTGTCTTGTTCCATTGGTTTATATGCCTGTTCTTATACCAATATCAGGCCATTTTGATTATCGTAACCTTATAATAAAGTTTAAAGACTGGAAGTGTGATGCCTACCACTTTGTCTCTTCTGCTGAGGATTGTTTTGACTATTTGTGGTCGTTTATGATTCCATATGAATTTCTGATTGTTGTTCCCAGGTCTGAGAAGAATGATACTGGTAATTTTATGGGTATTGCATTAAATTTGTATGTTGCCTTGGTAGGAGTGACATCTTAACAATGTTGATTCTTCCAATCCATGAGCATGGGGTATTTTCCCATTTGTTTGTGTCATCTTTGACTTCTTTGAGCAATGTTTTGTAGTTTTTGTTGTAAAGGTCTTTCACTTCTCTGGTTAAAAAATGCCGAGGTATTTCATTTTTTTGGTGGCTATTATAAATCGGATTGTGCATTTTATTTAGGTCTCTGCCTGTTTGTTGTTAGTGTATAAGAATGGTATTTTCTTTTTCACATTGATTTTTGTACCCTGAGACTTTGCCAAAGTCCTTTATTGGTGCAAGAAGGTTTTTGACAGATTCTCTTGAATTTTTGAGATATAGAATCATATTGTCAGCAAAGAGGGATAGCTTGACATCCTCTTTCTCTACTTGGATACCCCTGATTTCCTTCTCTTGTCTGATTGTTCTAGCTTGGACTTCCAACACTATGTTGAACAAGAGGGGTGAAAGTGAGCAGCTTTGTCTTGTTCCAGTTTTCAGGGGGAATGCTTCCAATTCTTGTCCATTCAGCAATATGTTGGCTGTGGGTTTATCGTAGATGGCTGTTACTATTTTGAGGTATGGTCCTTTCATGCCCAGATGTTCAAGGGTTTTTATCAAGAAGGGTACTGGATTTTATCAAAAGTTATTTCTAATCTAATAATATAATCATGTGATTCCTATATTTATATTTGTATTTGAAGAAAAATGGTTGAGAATTTCAAAATTAATGACAAACACTGAATAAAAGTTCTACAAAATCCACATTTAACATCATACTCAACTGAGAAATGTTGAAAGCCTTTCCTCTAAGAGCAGAAACAAGACAAGGATACCCAGTCTCACTACTTTTATTTAGCATAGTACTGAATGTCCTTGCCAGAGCAATTAGGGAAGAGAAAGAAATGAAAGGCATTCAAATCAGGAAGGAGAAAGTTAGATTACCTCTTTTTGCAAATGACAGATCTTACTTATGGAAAACCCCAAAGATCCATTAAAAAAACTGTTCGAACAAATAAATGACTTCATTAAAGTTGCTGGATACAAAATCAACACTCAAAAACCAGTAGTAATTCTATACACTAACAACAATCTATATAAAACAGAAATTTTTAAAAAAACCAATTGCAATAGCTACAAAAAAATACTTTTAGAAATAAATTTTACCAAGGAGATGAAAAGTATGCACACTAAAACTATAAAACATTGATGAAGAAGACACAAGTAAATAGAATGATATCTCATGGTCATGGATTGGCAGAATTATTATTAAAATGTCCATACTACCAAAGTCATCTACAGATTCAATGCAATCCCTTTCAAAATGCCTTATATTTTATAGAATCAGAAATGAACAATCCTAAAACTTGTATAGAACTGCAAAAGACTCTAGACAGCCAAAGCACTCTTGACCCAAAGAACAACGCTAAAGGCATCACACTACCTCATCTCAAAATCTACTAAAGCCTATTGTAATCAAAGCAGCATAATACTGGCTTAAAAACAGACACATCGTTCAATGGAGCAGAAAGCACAACCAACCCCAAAATAAATCTACAAATTTATAATCAATTGATTTTTTACAATGGGGCCAAGAACCCATAATGGGGAAAGAATTGTCTCATCAATAAATAGTGTTGACAATACTGGAAATCCACACTCAGAAAAATAAAATTAGACTCTCATACACAAAAATCATCTAAAACTGGATTAAATATTTAAACACAATACCTGAAACCAAAAAACTTTTAGGACAAAAAAAAGGAGAAAATATCGATGACATCAGTCTGGTCAATAAAATCTGTCTATGACCCCAACCCACAGGCAATGAAAGCAAAAATATACAAGTAGAACTACATTAAACTAAAAACTTCTTCAATGCAAACCATACATTAGATAAGGGACTAATATATAAGGAACTTAAACAGCTCAATAGCAAAAACATAAACAACCCCCACAGAAAAGGGCAAAGAATCTAAATAGACATTTTTTTTCAAAAAAAAAAGTTGTAGATAGCTAAGAGACATAGGGAAAACATGCTCAACATCACTAATCATCAGGGAAATTACAATCAAAACTATAATAAGATATCACCTCATATCTGTTAAAATGACTATTAGTGTTAGAGAGAATATGGAGAAAAGGAAATCCTTGCACACTGTTAATGGCTGCAAATTAGTACAGCCATTATGGAGAACAATGTGATAGTTCCTTGGAAAATGAAAAGTAAGACAACCATATGATCCAGCAATCACAAAACTGGGCATATATACAAAGAAAAAGATGTCAGTATGCTGAAGAGTTATCTACGTTAGCATGTTCATTGCAGCATCATTTACAATAGCCAAGATATGAAATCAATAGATAAGTGGATAAAGAAAATATGATATACACATATAATGAAGTATATTGTATATGTTAAAATGGCCAGGAGAGTAAATTTTAAGTGTTCTCACCAAAGTCACAAAAAATGATAGGCGTGTGAAATAATGCATATGTTAAATAGCTAGATTTTTGTCATTCTACAATGTATGCATATATCAAAACATGCTGTACACCATAAATAGATACAATTTTTTCTTGTCAATTCCTTTTCAAAAAAATATAATTTTTAAAGTTGTCAAATGTCAAGCCAGAGATACAAGAAGTTCAGAGACACCAAACAAATACCATAAACTCTCCACCTAGGCAAATCATTTTCAAATCATGAAAACTTAGAAGCAAAAATAAAATATTGAAAGAAACCAGAGAAAAAGATACTTTACCTATATAAGGAAAAGAATAATAATTACATTGTTATATTGTTAGAAATCATGCAAGCAAGAGCAAAGTGGAGTAAAATATTTAAAGTGTTGAAAGAAACAAAGAAAATAAAACTTAGAATTCTGTATCCTGTGAAATTATCTTTCAAAAACGAATAAGAAATAAACTGTATCATGAGACATGCATGCATGCATGAGCAAGTGTCAAAATGTAAATTATATTAAGTATATTCACGAACAAAATGAAATTAAGTTTAAAATAAATTACAGAAGTATAGCTGCTAAATCTTCAAATATGTGTAGATTAAACAAGACTCTTCTAAAGTGTCCATGGGTCAAAGAAGAAGTCTCAAGACAAATTACTCAATCTTCCACTTGGAAATTAGCAAAAGGAGATAATTTTAAACTTAAAAGATAAGAAAAGCAATGATAAAAAAAAAGTTAGGATAGAAATAAGAGAAATTGAAAACAATGGAGAAAATAAACAAAACCAAAGCTGATTATTTTGAAAGATAAATACTTGATAAACTCCTATTCAGGATAGCCAAGAAGAAAATAAAGAAGGACATTGACAACATCAGAAATAAATTTTTAAAAAGATAATCACTAATTACTCCAAGGAGATTAAAGGGTTAAGCAGAAATACTATGAACAACTCTATACTCCACAAATTTGATAATCTAATTTAAATGAGTCAATTCCTTGGAAGACACAAAGTATCAAAATTCACAAAAGGATAAATAGTTATCTAAATAGGACATTATCTATTAAATAAACTGAATTAAAAATTTAAAACTTTGTGAAAAGCACCAAACTTTAAAGAGAAAAACAAATAAGGAGGAAATATCAATTCTCCACAACCTCTTCCAGAAAAAAGAAGCAGAGATCATATTTCCTAACACATTCTGTGAGGTCAACGTTACCCTAATAGCAAAATATTAAAACCAGATAACAATATTAAAAGAGAGAAAAACTATAGGTCAATATCTCTCATGAGGGGAGATGCAAAAATTTTTGAAAAAAATGCATGTCAAATTAGTAATGTATAAAAAATTATATTCCACCGCTTAGTAGGATTTATTTTAGATGTGCAAGTCTGAATGAATATTTAACATGAACAGAATAAAAAATTATATGTCATATCCCATTGACCAGAAAAATAATTTGACAGAATTCCACTCCCATTCATGATTAAAAAAAACTCTCCACAAGGAAAAAAAAAAACTTAAAATAGAGAACTTTCTTGTCTTGATAAGAAACTGCTCCAAAAACCTGAAGTTAGCACACTTAATGGTGAGAAAGGGAAAGGAAAAAGCTAGTTAAAAATCCAATGAAACAAGTATATGACTCGGGCTTATATGCTGAAAGCTGCAAACTGCTGATAAAGAAAAGTCAGAGAAAATTTAATAAATGGAGAAACATACAGTGTGCTTAGGTTGAGAGAGTCAATATAGGAAAAATGTCCATCCTTTCAAAAATGGCCTACAGTTTTAATATTTTTATAAAAATTCCTAGTCTTAGTTCTTGTAGATATAGACAAGCTTACTCTAAAATTTATATGCAAAGGCAAAGCAACTAAAACAATTTTGAAAGAAATTAAGGTGGCAGGATGTTAAGCCTTACTGTATTGCTACAATGATCAAGACAGTGTATTGTTGGATACAGGTACAGATCAATGAAACATACTAAAGAACCCATAAACCGACAAACAATAAAATTTCCGGCTACTTTTTGACAGACAAAAGCAATTCAGTAGAGGAAGGGCCTTTTCAACAAATGGTGCTGAAAATAGTGGAAATCCACAGGAAAAAATAAGTAAGTAGATAGATAGATACATAGATACATAGAGATAACATTATCATAAGTCTTACGCCATGCTTATATAAATTAAAAACCTGCCACAAAATTAAGTATAAAATAGAAAATTGTGAAACTTCAGATTTAGGTGAAAATTCTTAGACTTGACACCAAAAGCATAATCACAAAAGAAAAAAAATCCATTTGACAAATTGAACTTCTTCAAATTTTCAACAGGAAAGAAATAGAATAAAAAGACAAGGTAGAGCTAAAAAAGCTCTTAATGACCTCATGCATAAAAAGAGCTCTCAAATTTAAATAGTAAAAAAGTAAGCAGTCCAAACAGAAAATGGGAAAAGAAATTTGAAGAGACTTTGTATCAAAGAGGAGATGCAGATGACAAATAGAATAAGCATATGACATGGGAGCTTCTTTCTAGTTGTACTTACCTATGGGAGAGGGATAAGCGAGAATTCAGTTAGGCAGACAGAGTGGGTCTCTGATAGGACTTCATTTTGCCTGGAGACAAAATCCACACCCATTCCCTTTTTGCTCACTTTCTTTGTTTTTTTCACTCCTTTTCCTAATTGGTCCTTTTTCAATCCTCTCCCTATTGCCCCTTTACACAATCATGCCACTTTTTAGTCCTTACTACTGGCGGCTGTCAGGCAACCCCGAGTTCCAAGGCACCATAATGTCCTAGGTAACCATGTAAGTCTCAGGGTACCATTGTGCCCTTGGACACTCATCTTTGGAACCCCACATGGGTACCAGACTGGCAATGCAGTTCCAGTGCAACTGTGACAGTTCAACATCACTAGCCTTTAGGGAGATGAAAATTTCTCTCATAGTGAGAAAGCACTGTCAGAATGGCAAAAGTAAAAATTCTTAATGACACCAAATGCTGGTAAGGATGTAGAGATATTTATCTCTGCCAGGAAAGGTGCTATACTCCTAAAAAAAAACTCTGGCTTTGCACATCAAATTCCAACAAAATAAAATGTTTCTTCATCAGATGCTAAAACACAAACTTGCTGTGATTATGCACAATCTCTAATATCAATTATAGAGTTTCCCTTGCTTTATTAAAAAGAACAAAGAAATGAAAATCCTAGATACACAATAAGATGGCAACTCCTATGACTCGTCAAATAATTGATAAATCCACATCGTGCAAAGAATTGATAATAGCCACACAGAGCAAAGAAGAGACAAATCAGTTGACCTGAGTTAGAACTGGCCAGACTCTTGTCTATTCACAGCACAGGCCACAAGACAGCCTCTGGACACATTGGAGAAGGTGAGTGAGGGGAATTCAGGAATTCTGTGATTCTGCTGTGGACTTGGAGGGCTTCCTAAGCCATGTGGGATTCCATTCCCTCATGGGAAGCTGCCTTATTCACAGCCATGTTCTGCAGAAAACTATGTGGAATGGTGCAAGGAAAAAAAACCCAGGGCAGCTCCAGCCACCATATCTCAGGAACTTAACCTTTGCTGGCAACTGCTTTATAGACAGCCTGGGAGGGGATGGGCCCCAAGGGCAAACTAAATGATAGCCAGTCCGTTCCTGACTGGGGTGGACTGCTATGAGACCACCTGAGGTCCTTAGGCCGGTTGCCCTTTGACATTCAGATTAAAGACTGCTTGAGTCTAAGGTGGGGAGTTGGATGGGGCTCAATGCCATGGCAACCTCTCACTCCCTATATAAACTCTCTTCTGTGCCTACCCAGCAAAATAGCATTATTCCAGTGGCCAAGACTCCCATCTGATCCCCACTGGAATTTAATTTCGAGGAATTAAATTTTAAAATTTCTTGAAATGAATAACAACAATGAAGCAACTTATCAAAACCTCTCTGACACGGCCAAAGTTGAGTTCAGAGGAAGATTTATAGCACTTAAGGCCTACATTAATAAGACTAAAAGATTGCATGTCAACAATCTAATGTCAAAGAACTAGAAATAAATAAATAAATAAATCCCCCAAACGTAGCAGAAGAAAAGAAATTATGAAGATCAGAACAGAAATAAATACAATTTAAATTTAAAAAGCAATACAGAAGGATTAGTGAAGAAAAAGCAGGTTCTTTCAAAAGATTTTTAAAAATTGATAGACCACTAGTAAGATTAATAAAGAAACAAGGAAAGAAGTTTCAAATGAGCTGAAGCAGAAATGAAAATTGAGACATTACAACTGATATGACAGAAATGCAAAAGATTAGTCAAGATTATGAACACCCCTGTGCAAAAAATCTAAACAACCTAGAGGAAATTGATAAATTCTTGGAAACATACAACCCCCAACCTTGAATCAAGAAGAAATAGAAACCCTGAACAGATCAATAGTGAATAGCAATATTAAGACAGTAACCAAAAGTCTCCTAACAAAAAAAGTCAAAGAACTGATAGTATCACAGCCAGACTGTCAAAGAAGAACAGGTACAAATATTACTGAAACTATTTCATAAGACTGAAGAAGAGGGAATTCTCCCGAACTCATTCTATGAAGCCAGTATCACCCTGATACCAAAGTCAGGAGATGCAACAAACAAACAAACAAACAGAACTATAGACCAATATCTCTTAGGAACATAGACGCAAAAATCCTCAACAAAATATTAGCAAACTAAATTCAACAGTACATCAAAAATATATATATCCACCACAATCAAGACAGTTTTATTCCAGGGATGCAATGATAGTTCAATATATGCAAATCAATAAATGTGATCCACTACATTAACAAAATTAAAAACAAAAATTGTACAATCATTTTAATAGATGCAGAGAAAATTTGATAAAAACCCAGCATCCTTTTGTGGTAAAATCACTCATCAAAGTAGGCATAGAGGAAACATTTCTCAAAATAATAAAAGCCACATATGACAAGCTCACAGTCAATGCCATTCTCAAGGGAGAAAAGTTGAACACATTTCCCCTAGGAACTGGAACAAAGCAAGATGCCCATTTTTACCATTCTATTCAACATAGTACTGGAAGTCCTTGCCAGAGTAATCAGGCAAGAAAAAGAAATAAAATGTATCCATATTAAAAAAGGAGACATTAAACTATCTATCTCTGTATGCCAATGATATGATCATATACTTAGAGAATCCTAACAATTTCTTCAAAATTTTCCTGGACTTGATAAGTAAAGTTTCAGGATACAAAATCAACACACACAAATCAGTAGCAGCCAAGCCAAGAATTAAATCAAGAATTCAACTTAATTTACAATAGCAGCCAAAAAGCTAAAGTACCTATAAATATATTTAACCCATAAGGTGCAAGGTCTACACACGGAGAACTACAAAACGCTCATGAAAGAAACTGTAGAAGACACAAACAACTGGAGAAACATCACATGTTCATGGATTGGAAGAATCAACAATGTTAAAATGACCATATTACCCAAAGCAATCTACAGATTCATCGCAACCCCTATCAAACTATCAATTTCATTTTTCACAGAATTAGAAAAAAAAGCCTAAAATTTATGTGGAACTAAAAAAGAGCCAGAATAGCCAAAGCGATCTTGAGCAAAAAGAGCAAAACTTGAGGGATCACATTATCTGACTTCAAATTACACTACAAGGCTGTAGCTACCAAAACAGCTTGGTACTGGCACAAGAGCAGACACATGGATCAATGAAACAGAATAGAGAATTCAGATACACCCCCAAGTACCTGCAGCTAACTGATAGGCAAAGCAGACGAGAACATACACTAGGGAAAAGACACTCTATTCAACAAATGGTGCTGGGAAAATTGGAGTGACATGCAGGAAAATAAAACTGGATCCCTATCTCTCACTATGTACAAAATTAACTCAAGACGGATTAAAGACCTAAATATTAGACCTGAAACCATAAAAATTCTAGAATAAAACCTAGGGAAAATGCTTCTGGTCATTAATCTAGGCAGATAACTCATGGCTAAAACCCAAAAAGCAAATGAAACAAAAATAAAAATAAACAAGTGGGCTTCATTAAACTAAAAAGCTTCTGCACAGAACAAATTGGAAGCCTACAGGATGGGAGAAGATATTCACAAACTATATACCTGACAAAGGACTGATATCCAGCATCTACAAAGAACTCAAGCAAATTGGCAAGAGAAAAGCAAATGACCCCATTAAAAAGTGGGAAAATGACATGAGCAGACATCTCTCAAAAGAAGATATACAAATGACCAACAAACATATGAAAAAATGCTCAACATCACTTATCATCAGGGAAATGAGATACCATCTTACACTAGTCAGAATGGTCATTACTAAGAAATCAAATCAAATCAAAAACAATAGATGCAGGTGCTGATACCATGAAAAGGAAATGCTTACACACTGTTAGTGGGAGTTTAAATTAGTACAACATTTATAGAAATCAATAAGGACATTTCTAATAGAAATAAAAGTAGATCTACCATTTGATCCAGCAATCTCTCTACAAGGTATCTACCCCCAAAGAAACAAAAGTTGTTATACTAAAAAGACACCTGCACTTAGATATTTATTGCAGCACAACCCACAATTGCAAAGATGTGGAATCAGCCTAAATGCCCATAAACTGATCAGTGGATAATGAGAATATAGTATATATACACTATGGAATACCATTCAGCCTTCAAAAATAATGAAATAATGTCTTTTGCAGAAACTTGGATGGAATTGGAGGACATTATCCTAAGTGAGCTAACACAGGACAGAAAAACAAACACCACACTTTGTCACTTGTAAGTAGAAGCTAATAGAAGGATCTGCAAAGACATAGAGAATGGTATAATGGACATTAGAGACACAGAACAGGGAGTGTGGAGGGGAGAAGAGATGAAAAAAAATCATCTATTGGGTACAATGTGCATAGGTGTCAGTGCTGGGTGCACCAAAAGCCCAGGTCTCTTTGCCACTATACAATTCAACCATGTAGCAAAAAACTATCTGCATCCCTTAAAACTATTGAAATATTAAAAATAAATAAATGTGATCTGATGTCAACAAGAAGACAGCTTTAGTTATGCAGAAAAACTGGAATTATATGTGCCAGTTTTCTATGCTAAAAAATTTTCTCAAAGAAATATTTCACTCAGCCTGGTATCCCAGCACTTTGGGAGGCCAAGGTGAGTGAATTGCCTGAGCCCGCGGGTTCAAGACCAGCCCAGGCAACTTGGTGAGGCCTTGTCTCTACAATAAATAAATAAAAATTAGCCGGAGATGGTAAAACACGCCTGTAGTTCCAGCTACTTGGAAGACTGAGGCGAAAGGATTGCCAGAGCCCAGCAGGCTGAGACTGGGGTGGCCGTGAGCGTGCCATTGCATTACAGACTGGGTGATGGAGTGAGAATCCAACTCAAAAAAAAAAAAAAGAAACAAAAGAAATAATAGATTCAAAAAATATTTTATAAAAATAGATAATAGTGAGCAATGAAGGCAACAAAGCACAATTATTTTCTACACGAATTTAAATTTTCCAACATTGTTAAGTAAACTATCGCAAATATAAAAAAAATACTTCCTGAAAGAAAGTATTTATGGTATGCAATTTAATTAACATTAAGAGTATTCTGATATATACCATAAATACTACATGTAAAGAGTGACCAGTTATATTCAAAGAAACATTAATCACTTAACTGCATTTTTGATTAACAAACAAGAGTGGCTCTAAATAAATAAACTTAAATTTTTAATTCAGAAATCTTCTTTAATGCACTGGAAAAGAAATTTAAAACCAAACTCAAATACCAATGAATTAAAAATGAAGGATGGAAAAACCAATAGATCTAAGAACAACTTGTTCAAAAGTACAAAAAGGGCACAAAACAATACTAAATTACTAAATAACATAAGAGCAATGGAAAAAATACAAACTTATAATTTTGAGACATAAATATCAAGACAACTGAAAAATCACAAGAATTTTACATACATGCATAAACCAGTATAACAGAGTGGTAAAATGTCAATTTTGTGGTAACAAATAAAATTCTATGTTCTCTTTGTACAATTTCCCACCCAGCTCACTGTGCACTAAAACCCCAGGTGGACAAGCAATGAGCTCCTAGTAGGTTAAGAAGCCCGAAGCAAATCAACCCAGGAGTGTGTTTTCTAGAGCTGGGGCAACTCTTATGTAAAGTTACCTGGAAGGAAGAAATCAGCTCCTGGTAGAGGTGACAGAGTTTGACGATATTTGGAGTATTTGGAGCTTTATTCACTTCCCATGGGGGAAAGCAGGTGACCTTAGTAGATGACCTCCCAAAAAGATATGACCATGCCCTAACCCCCAGAATCTCAGAATGTAACCTTATTTGGAAAAAAAAAAAAAAACTACTTGCAGATGTAATTAAGTTAAAGATCTCAAAAAGAGATCATCCTGGATTATTTGGGTGGACCCTAAATCCAATGTCTCCTGTTCTTAAAAGAGAAAAGAGAGATTTGAGACACAGAAAGGCACACGAGACAGAAATTGAGGATGCATCTACAAGCCAAGAAATGCCAAAGGTTGCCGGGAGCCACTCGAAGCTGGAAGAGGCAAGGATAGAGCCCCCCCAGCAAAGGGAGAGCGGCCCTAATGACACCTAGAGTTTGGACTTCTGGACTCCTGAACTGTGAGAAATTTACTTTCACGATGTTAAGCTCCCCAGTTTCTGGTAATTTGTTACAACAACCCTAGGAAAGTCATACAGCGCCCAAAGCCAGAGGGACCCAGAAATACCTCCCAAGATGGTATGGGTATGCCTGTCACTCTCACAAGGACTTTGTAAGTCAGTGCTTTACAGATGTCCTGAACCAAATGCGCACAAAGGACTGTGCAGCCACACAATTAGTGCGGAGAGCACCAATGCCAGGTGAAGCCTACAGAGCAGGGCTGGTCAGGGATACCTACATTTCCCTAAGACTCAGGAGTATAGCATAAAACTCATAAGGGTAAGACTCTTGAGGTCATCTGGCAAAGGGAAGTGTCAATGCCAACTTCATGGGAAGAGTTCACCAAAACTGGTGAGAAGAGGCCCAGTGTTTGGAATTTGAAGGACCGTCTGCATTAGGTGGCTGATCTTCCACATTATGGAGCCCTGTCCAGTCCTCTGGACAACAGTGATGTGCCATGTGATAAAGCAGGAGGGAGGGTGCACCCCCATCAGACACTAGGGGTGGCAGGCATGCTGCAACCCTAGACAGCTTCTCTTCCTTCTCACTGCTTTTACAGGGACCACTGGTAGAGGCTTTGGGTCTTACTGGAGACACTGGAAGAGGCTTTGGGTCTTACTGAAGACAGCAGAGAATGACTGCAAGTGGACAGTGCCCGGTTGCAATACTTGTATTGAGATAAGTATCTGCCTGAGAAATACAGCTCTAAACTGAAAGTGACTAAACAATTTTTAAACAGCACTGACTTTACTGGACTGGATTGTTGTCATACCTATTTTTTGTCGTGTTAGAATGTAGGTGGGAGACAGGAGTTCATGCAGTTATAAAAACAAAGTGGCTTTCATCTTTTCTTCATGATGTGTGTTCACACTGCTACACTAATAAATGTTAACATCTGGTTGAAATAGATATATTTTCCAGATAAACAAATTCCACTATGCATCCAGGAAAATATATTAAAAAACCCATTACCGTGAAAGAAATGATAAAACGTTCTGCCCCCAAGAAAATCTAAAAATAAAAACTGTAGCGGCTCAATGATTGCACAGTGAGCTTTCTCAAGTCTGCTAAAACAGGTAATTTAATAGATTCTGATTGTTCTCCCGCGGCACTAAAGATGGGTCATTTTCAAATCAACAGGAAAAAGAATCCCCCAGGAGAAATCCAAGCAAGGGAACATGAAGAGACAATTCACAAAAGAAGAAATTCAAATGTTCCATCACAATAGGAAAACAGATAAAAGAGTCATGATTTTCCCATGTTGAAATGCTGCATCCGGTCACACAAGGAGGCTCTTAATGCTGATGAATGTAAAGTCCTCATGGAGGATTAAAAACTAAGTACAGGATAGGAGAAACATACATTAGCAGATCTACACCTGACACCCCCTGGGGATGGACTCTGTTGTGGGTATTGAATGGGCTCACTCCTCAGAACACAGTGGAATGGTGGCTCTCACTGATGTTGAGCAGTAAGCAGTGACAATCAGCTTCCAGCCCCTTGTCCTGGGAGACCATCGCTGGCGGATTCGCTTCTGGGAACCTGACCCCATAGCCCATCCCAAGAGGAGGGAGATGCTCTAAACCCCACAATTTTGACACTACAATAATAAACACCTAAAAAGGAAAGGAAAGCTTTTACCCAGGAAACAAAGAAGCTGCTGAACTGGGGAGTGAATGTCCTTTACTCCCACAGGTGGATAGAACTAACTCTGAGCACAGAGTAGAGCCAGGAGCTCCCTAGAGAGGATGGCATCATTCCTGTGGGTGGCATAGAGAAGGCAGAATCACTGGGTCGCCTTCAAAGGAGTGTGGGAGAGCCAGTAAGGCCACAACGGGACAGGAGTCATCTCTGAGACCATCGGTCCAATGCCTGTTCCCTCTGGAACAGCCAGGGTGGCCTTCTTTAGGACTCAGGGCCGCTCGCCAACCTCATGCCTGTCTCTGGGACTTGACTTCTTTCTTCCTCTACAAGCCTGTTTTCCAGTCCTTCACAAGATTTGCTTCTCTCTTCACTGGGCTGTCTGCTGAAAAAGCCCTTTCCCGCCCATCTGCCTCCCCTGTGTCCTGCTAGTTGGTCTCCACCATGCTGAGCAGTCAGACACTACATCAAGTGGCTTCTTATTCACTTGTCTTGTTTCTGCCTCCCACCACACAATGGAAGGTCCCGAGTGCAGGATTCAGGGATTAGGGCTGAGCCACACTATCTTGCACAAGAAGTTTCTTAATACATATTTGTCAATTAAATCAATCAGCAAATCCATTAAAATGTGTGATAGGCACTTGCGGTTGAAAAAAACCACTCTAAAATTATATTGCCTATTACCTATGCAAAGAAAATGGTAAGGAAGTGCAGTGACTTTTCCAGCTCACACTTGCTCATGGGAACATATATCCACCTTGCACAATTTATGCTGGAAGGCTGTATTTGCAGCATCAGTTTTTACGTGGAAGAGTTGTAGAATGAAGGTCTTACTTCCCAAATGCTTTCCAGGTGGCTCTAGAGGGACTCTAAACTCTCTGAGCTCTCCTTGCTTTTCTCATTTTTTCATAGAGATGATAAGAACTAAGATGAGATGAGGGCTATGAAGCACTTGGGCACAGGGCCCACTCCATCCCCATAAACTGAAGGAATAAAGCCCTCGGGATGCTGCAATTGGTCTGTGTCCTAGAGCTCAGCTTTCCGGGACTCTCTCAGCTTCCTGACTTGTTAGCATAATTATACTTGTTCTAGTCTTCAGATTGCAGCCTCTGGACCGGCCCTATGCTCCTTGGGCATCTGCACCTTCATCTACAGCCCCAAGTAAGAGCACTCTCCAGGACCGCTCCTTCCCAGAACCTCATTGGCAACTGGGCTTGATGCATTCCTCCCCTTCTCCCAGGAGTGTTCTTTACCTCTAAAGCAACGTTTTCCATTGTGGGATTGATACTTCTATACCCTCAACTGAGATTAGCCTTCTCACAGCATGGGCTGCTTCCATCGCTACCTGAACTGCCCACTCTGCCCCAGGAAAGTGGATTAAAAAACTCAGAAGATGGCAGTTGTGTTGCCTCCAAAATCATCCCGCCAGAATGGACTTCAGCAGGTCCTCCCAATGCTTTTTCTGTAATAGGGGTCAGACCACCTGTTATCTAGTGTTATTAGTATAGTTCCTCTCATAGCAACCAGTTAAGTAGCTTTCTGTTCATTAGTTATCATTCAGAATGACTGGTCTTTAAAAAAATTTAACATGGTCTGAATTTCTGAGCTCATCTGAGATCAGTCTGATGATGCTGAAGATCCCACCACCATCAGTGTCCTCATTAGAGAAGAGGTTAGCTTTGCTGTGGTGAGAAGTCCCCTATCAAACCTGAAAAAGAGAAAGTGAATAGAATGCAGGACACTGGCACTATTTAGTGAAGATTTAATTCTCTCAGATATAAAGGAAAATGACTCTGTGAGAAAAGCAAGGAGAGCTCAGAGAGTTTAGAGTCCCTCTAGAGCCACCTGGAAAGCATTTGGGAAGTAAGACCTTCATTGGTCTTACTTACTGTGAGTTGGGTCCACTAGCATGGATTTTCCAGTTTGCAAAATTTGCGTTTTCTTCTATATGTATTTATTCAGGACTATGATATGTAAGGAAGGACTCTAGGTATGAGGTGATAATTAGGATATATGAAGATTAATAATTCTTTTATGCAAAGGAAAGAGTTTATATAGCTTGAGCAAGTTATAAATTACTAAAACCTTTTAATATTTTCGATGTTTCCAACTCTCCCAAAACAGGAGTTGTCTATTCTGTCTCTCAGATTTTGTTCCTGAAGAAATTCTTAGAAGAGAGAATACATACCCTCCTCAGCATTCCTTTCAAGATTGATTTGTTAATTTGTTACTTTAATGGGTGGTCCATTTATATGGTGGAAATTCTGAACTACATAGGAGCCAGCTCTGAGTTAAGCCTTTTCCCTACCCTGGTAACCCAACTTCTCAGGACAATGTCTGGAAGCAACTATGGTCATCCACATTATCTGTGTCTTTAGAGATATAGTCTAAGCATGCACAAGCAAGTAGAAATGCCCTTTCTCGTTTTATGTCACAACCCAGCACCTTACTGTGGCATGATTTTTGTTTAACAAATACATCTTAGTGATGATTCCATATCATTCCACACCACTTTACTCTGTGTCCCTGTTGCATGGCCATTTCATCACTAATATAACCTTATGAGACTGACACCAATGGGGTGCTAGTATTCTTATGCCTTTGTCATTTCAGACATGGGTGAAAAGTTTCTGCTGGATAAGCCCTCAGGAGGAAAATCATGACAAAAGTTGTGTATTTTTTGCTTTGCTAGATACTACCAAGTTACTCCCCATAGCTGATGCATCAACTTATACATAAATTATAAACTTATGAAGAAATCTAATTTCTATTTTTTCTGAATAGTCTTATTTTTTACCCATCTCTTAAGTTTAAATAAAAGAAAATATTTATCTTGCTATGTTGAGACTAATCCATAGTGGTACCGGTGGGCATTTAAAAGTTTCTGCGTCTTTTCTGTAAAATGTCTGCTCATGTCCTTTGTATAGGAGTAGAGAAGTTTTCTGTTTTTCGGTTTTTTTCTTTCCTAGGACCTATTTTAATTCTAGGAGATTTACTCTGCCTGTGATAGGAAGTGGAAATATATTTCTACATTGGCATGTGCCTTTGGACGGTTTATTTTACTATGAAGAAAATGTTAAGACTCACCTGGATCATCGCACAAACCATAAGCAGGGGCCAGACACAGTGGAAGGGGTGAGTGAGGGGAATTCAGGAGTTCTGTGCTCCTGCCACAGACTTTGGAAACCCCAAGAGCTTCATGAGACTCCAGTCGCTCGCAGGAACCTGCCTTACCCACTGCTGTGCTCTGTAGAAACCCATGTGAAGTTGTGCAGGAAAACAAACCCTGAGCAGCTCCAGCATCCATTTTTCTGGGAACTCAACTCTTGCTGTCTGCTGGCTGCTTTCTAGGGCAAATTCCTCTGAAGCAAACAGCCACGCTTTTATATATTCCGAGTGAAGACTGCCTGAGGTTCAGGTGGGAGAGCTGAGTGGGACTCATTGCCCTACCAACTTTTCACTTCCCCATGTAAATTCTTTTGTGCATCTTCTGCACAACATGACAGCGTTACTCCAGTGGCTGATGATCCCTTCCCAATCCTCATTGGGGCAGCCACTAATGCACAAAGGTGGGTAACTTGAGTGCTTATTTCCCCACAAGACAGACAGAGAACTTCTGTAGTCCCCAGAACCTACCCACTGCCTAGGTTGGCTGGGTACTTCCCACAGCGCAACACAGGTCAACAAAAAGCCCACAGCCACCATCACAACTGGATCTCTCTCACAAGTGCCACCCCCTCGCTAGAGGTCAACAGGCCCAGCCCATTATATCTGATATAATGGCTATGGGGAAGACTCCAGCTAGCACCACTATCAAAGCTACCCCGGCCACTCAGAATGCCTTAGACCTGTACAGGTACCCAGCACAGGACTGCCACAACTGGCAATTAAGAAATTTACCACACCAAGGTTGTATATAACAAAGGGAACCCTACAGTGCCTAAGTCAGTCCCCTGCCAACCTCAAATAAAAAGAAATAGCCTACCCAAATGAGAAGAAATCAGAAAACTAATTCTGATAATATGAAGAAACAGAGTTCTTCAGCATCCACAAAAGACCACACTAATTCCTCAGCAATGGACCCTTAAAAAATGGAATATTTGAAATTCCAGAGAAAGAAATGAAAAGGTTGGTTATAAAATTGCTCAATGAGATCAAGAGAAAGTTGAAAACAGGCACAAGTAATTTAAAAAAAAAAACGATTCAGGACATGAATAGACAATTCTTCATTAAAACCACACTGAGATACCACCTAACTCCAGTCAGGATAGCCATCACCATTACCTCAAAAAACAACAGATGCTGGAGAGAAAATGGGGAAAAGGGAACACTCCCACACTGTTGGTGGGAGTGTAAACTAGTACAATACCTGTGGAAAATAGTTTGAACTTCTATACGACCAAACAATCCCTCTTCTGGGAATATACACGGAGGAACTCAAATCACTCTATGAGAAAGATAACTGCACATGTATGTTTATTGCAGCATTATTCACAGTAGCAAAAACATGTAACCAACAGTGTTGCCCATCAAAAGTGGACTGAATTTTTAAAATTGTGGTATAAGTACACAAACCACTGTATTATGCAGTCATAAAGAAAGACAAAATATAAACTTTGCAGCAACTTGGATGGACTTAGAGGCTATAATACTGAGTGATCTATCACAGAAACAAATAACTGAGTACCACATGTTCTCACTCATAAGCTGACCCTGAAAAATTATCATAATACTATAAGAAAGGGATTGGCAGTAGAGGGAAACTGCCAGGGGAGGGGGGAACATATTTCATCAATAAGGGTACCTGATCTCAAACCAAGTGAAGTGGGGACCAAAGTGAGGCCCAAACTTTACCTGTACAATGACCATTTGTATACCTCACTCTGAATTGTACCCCATATCTTTAAAATAAAAATTTTAATATATATATTTTTTAAAAGAAAAAGAAAAATTAACGCTTAAAATACATAAAAACATGACACGGGAAACATATGTTTCTTTTTGTCTTAGTCTATATCTAATATGGCTCAGTTTGGCATTCAAAATCCTCTCCTTATTTAAAAGTTATATATTTTATTATATTTTTGGCATTAGTTTTGATTTTCAGAAATGCTTCATTAAAATATCATTTGTCTTGAAGAAAAAAATAATCAAGCTGAACATCTGGAAATGAAAGACTCATTTGAGGAAATACAAAATGCAGTGGAAAGTTTTTAACAGTAGACTAGAACAAGTAGAAGAAAGGATCTCAGAACTTGAAGACAAGGCTTTTGAATTAAACCAATCAGACAACAATAAAGAAAAAAGAATCAAGAGAATAGAACAAAGTCTCTAATAAATATGGGATTATGTAAAACATCCAAACCTAAGAATCACAGGTGTTCCTGAGGAAGAATAGAAAGCAACAGGTTTGGAAAACCTATTTGAGGAAAATTTCCCTGTCCTTGCCAGAGATGTAAACATCCAAATACAAGAAGCGAAAAAAAACCCTAGACGATTCAGTACAAAAAGGTCATCCCCATGACATAAAGTTATCAGGTTTACAACCAACTTGGCAAGTCAAAAAAATAAAAAAGGCACTGTAAGTATTTTATTGTGATCATGTTATATTTATTGGTTACTGAGGAAAAATAGAATGAGTTTGGTAAATTAAAACCCTAATATTCAAGGGCAGTTATACCTTTCCAGTGTTGTTTTCTAAGTTTCTTCATGCAGTTACAATCTTATTTTTGATGATTTTTTAGGTATTTAAATGTGTTTTCTATTATAAGTGACATGCATTTTTGATACATTCTCTGACTGGTTCCTTTTTATGCAGAAGATATACAATGTTTAAATGTTTGTACTCAGTTACCTGTCTATATTGCATGTTATAATTATGTTTTATAATTTTTAGTTGGTTACAATTTTCTGTGCATACAATTATATCATGTACAAATATAAAGAAATTTCTCTTTTCCAATATTTACACCACAATATTTTCTCTTGTTCTTTCCATCACTAGTAACTTTAGGACTTTTCTAAAATTGCTCAAAGTGTTTTCTCATGAAGCACAACCCTAGGTATATCATCATGTTTAACAAAAACTTTTTATTCTAAATTCATTAAAGGGCTTTACTTTCTTTTTAGTGAAGAAGGGATGCATATTTTCACTGCCTTTTCAACATCTATATGGATGATGATATTTTGTTCTGGGCAGTGAAATAAAACTTATTGTGTTGTATTGTGACAAGTTGTATTATGCTAGCATAGTGTCTTCTTTTCCAGATAATTTGGGACAATTGTATTTGGTTCTTAAAGACATTTTTATAGTATGAAATAAGGGCCATGGCCAGCTTATTCAATAGAATTATTAATTGACTTTTAATATAACTGTTGGACAATTCTAGTCGATTTACATTTGTCTCAAAAATTGAGTTTAATACTATTTATTTATTTTTTACTTTAAGATGCACCTAGCACCATTTTCGATAGAAAAATTCTATACCAAATACTTTCTTAATATAAATATGTAATATTCAGTGTCTATGTGAGCATGGTTTGATCTCTATAGATTTTTTTCTTCTTCTTCCTCCCAAGTCTTCAAAAAGACTCTGAATTTTTTGTGTGTGTGTGGTAGTTTTACCCCTTTTTAAAAAATTTGTAATGTTAAAGATGTAGGGTACAATTCAGGGTTAGGTATACAAATGTTCATTATGCAGTTACCCTTATTGATGAGGTGTTATTGTCATCATCCTGAAGTACTAGATGTTTGAATGTTGTTAGATCATTCATGAAGAATATAGTTCCAACAATTTTTCAAAGAAAATACAAGCTGTGTTGAGTTTATGATGGAAGATACTTCAATGAGCTGAGACCACAGGAGATACTTCTCTGCTCTAACATATATATTAAATCAAAATATTTCAGAAATAAACTCCTTTTAGTTAGGATGTATTTTTACTGTGCTCCTGGATTCAGTTTTTTAATAAAAGCTATGAATTTTTAAATTTAGAAATGAGCTTGAACTACATTTTAAAATATATATTTGGAAATTTGGGTAGAAATGTTCCACTGATGTTAAACAAATTTTGAATTTTTTATTTATTTCTGATTTTGCAGTAATTTAAGTACCATTAACACTGCCTAATTCTTTAGATGTATTATTATTTTTTTAAATGAGCCATATGAGATTCATTAGCAATGAATTTGGTAAAGTTTTCTAACTCTTCTGAATTTTTAAAAATTATTTGTAAAATGCATATATTTGATCTAGGTTTTCAAATGCATTCGCATAGAATCGAGTTTATAATTTTAAAATTCTCTGTAGATTCACATATTTTCCTATTGACTTCACTAGCATTATAAACTACTGCTTTCTCAATTTTATCATTATGCCCCTTAAGTCATTTTTATTGTTTATTTGGTTTTTAGAGGAATTTTATTCTATTTTATAACTCACTCATTTACATTTGTATCTTTTTTAATCCCTCTATTCTATTTTTCTTAGATTTGTTTGTTATTTTTCTCCTGACACCTTAAGTAGACGTTCCAATGCAATTATATATTAAATATTCTTTTTTTGTATTAATGCAAGAACTTGATCATATAAATTCTCTGTATTTTTGCTTCATTTTAAAAATTTTTTAAATGTGGAGTACAATCCAGAATCAGGTACTTAAGTGGTCAACATACAGGTAAAGTTTGGGTCTCCCACTGGTATTTACTTCACCTGGTTTGTGATCAAGTACGCTAGTTGATGCTATGTGCTCCCCCCTTCCCCTGGCAGTGTCCTGCTACTGCCAATCCCTTTCTTGTAGTATTATGGTAAATATTCAAGATCCACTTATGAGTGAGAACATGTAGTACTCAGTTCTTTTTTTCTGTGATAGATCACTGAGTATGATAGATTCTAAATTCATCAAAGTTGCTGCAAAGTCCATAATTTTGTCCTTCTTTATAGCTAGGTAAAATTCCATCATGTATATGTACCCCTTTTTTTTATACAATCCACTTTGATGGGCAGCATGTTTGGTTCCATGTTTTGCTATTGCAAATAGTGCTGAAACAAATATGCATGCGCCGTATCTTTTTTTGTAGAATGATTTGTTCCTCCAGGTATATTCCCAGAAGGGGAATTGCTGGATCATAAGTAAGGTCGATTTTTAGATCTTCTAAAAATCACCACACTGCTTTCCACAAAGTTTGTACTAGTGTACTAGTTTACACTCCCACCAACAGTGTAGAAGCATTCCCTTTTCTCCGCATCCTCTCCAGCTTCTGTTGTTTTTTGAGTTATTGATGATGGTCATCCTGACTGAAGTTAGGTGGCATCTCATACTGATATAATCCATATTTTGTTCATTTTTCTAATATTCATTAAAGTGGATTTACTTTTCAAGAGGGATTTTGACATCATTTTACTTTATAGCAGTATTTTAATTGCCTATAGTAATTCATGATAATGGATGACTTACCTGATTAATAAAGTCTATACAATATAAAAAGGACAATGTTCTCTGGTTACAGTGCAATACAATGCAATGTTTTACTAACCACAAGTTAGTATATCCATGTAAAACATAACCCTACTAAAGCTGGATAAAATACTGCTATAAAGTAAAATGATGTCAAAATCCCTCTTGAAAAGTAAATCCACTTTAATGA
>CAUYQG010053324.1:0-14303 GCA_963574415.1 Tarsius wallacei
CGGGTGTGGTGGCTCAGCCTGTAATCCCAGCACTTTGGGAGGCCTAGGTGAGAGGATTGCCTGAGTCTACTGGTTCAAGACCAGCATAGACAACTTGGTGAAGCCTCATCTCTACAATAAATAAAAAAAAATTAGCTGGGAATGGTAGCGCGCGCCTGTAGTTCCGGCTACTCGCAAGGCTGAGGCGGCAGGATCGCCGGAGCCCAGCAGGTCGAGGCTGCTGTGGCCGGGAGCGGCCACTGCACTCCAGTCTGGGTGACGGAGGAGTGAGACTCCAACGCAAAAAAAAAAAAAAAAAAAAAAGGGGAAGTTTGGTCTTCTTCTGGATAAAGCCGATGATCACTCCAACTGTCCATTAAAGTTAGGAGGAATTCTGCGTGACAAATGTTGTCAAGTCCTTTGTTTGAGGATTAGTTGTTATCTGTCTTAAAAACATGTATGTAATGAGTTGTATCTGTTTGGCTATAATAAAGGGTAGGATTTCTTTCCGTCTTTGCAACTTTTTAGTGGATTACCTGTGATGCACCTAACATTTTAGTTTAATGCTTATTCCTTTTTATTTTTTGAATTGGAGTCTCACTCTGATGCCCAGGCAGGGGTGCAGTGGCACACTCACAACTCCCGTAGCCTCCACCTGCTGGGCTCAGGCGATCCTTCCGCCTCAGCCTTCCAAGTAGCTGGAACTACAGACACATGCCACTACGCCCAGCTAATTTTTGTGATTTACTGTAGAGACGAGGTTTCACCAAGTTGTCTATGCTGGTCTTGAACCAGTAGACTCAGGCAATCCTCTCACCTAGGCCTCCCAAAGTGCTGGGATTACAGGCTGAGCCACCACACCCGGCCCAATGTTTATTCCATATAAAAGTGTTTTCTATCTCCACCTTTGTGAAGAAGATTTCTAGTTTGGGAGAAGACTTTGTTTTTGACTATATTATTCCCATACTGGCTTCCCAGCAATCTTTCTCTTATACCAGCTATTGACAGACTTGTCACTTTACAATACCAGCACTAATAAGTATTTAGTGTTGAAAGGACATAAGATGGAGTCAATATTCCCAATGAGCAGCTATTTTAACACTGCTTAGCTTTGTCATGTTTTTCTAGCAGTTTGCTTTAATTTACCCTCTGCTCACTAATCAAGGACAGAATTGGTTTCTTAGAAGTAGCTACTGATTATTGTTTTACAATCCCTCCCCATTTTGTTTTGTAAACAAGCTAACAAGTTAGCAAGTCAGCCCTTTGTGACCTTCATGACATAGACCTCATCAACATGGCAACAATCATGTCACTAACATATCCATCTGCCTGCTGTCCATTACCTGATGTCAGTACCTGTGCTCACCTGTATCTTTGTGATGATGTGAAACAGACCACCACTCAATCACCTTAAACAACCTGCTCCATCAAAGGGAAGGTTTAAAAGCATTCCACCTCAAGCAGCCATTTGCCATTGCCATTGTTAAGTTTTGGCCAAGCCATGTGTTCATTGAGCTGTGGCTGGGCTATGTTTCCCTAAACTTTGGCTCCTTCCCCTACCTTGCGGAGGTGAAACCTTTCTCTCCTTTTCTCTCTAATTTACTTTTAAATAAGATCTATTTTCCAATCTAACATTTGTGCAATTCTTTGCATCTTTCATGTGGGCCCAGAGCACAGACACCCTGGTCTGGTCTGGCCTAACATTTTGGCCCCTACTGGGATTGCTAACCTAACAAGTGTTTTCAGGTTCTATCTGAAATTGCTCAAAATGCAGTCTTAAACGATGCCAGTTTTTCAACTGCATTTTATTGTTTTTGCCATGTCAAGTTCCCTGCTGCCAGAAAACCTGTGCAAGTATAGGTTCCTTGGGAAGTTCTGCTATCAATAAGAATGTGTTTTGCAAATACCATCTATGAAATTCCAACTTCCCTATACTCCTGAGTTAGAAAGCATTTTTAAACCTCTTTAATTTTAGTCATAGAAATAATAACTTCTAAAGCTCTTTGATTATTGTCTTATAGAGATTTGGGTTTTAAGGAGTAAATGCTAATTGCTAATCTTGAGTGGAATTTCAACTAAGATTCCTGACCTTTACTCTATTCATATTAATGTTGATAGGATCAATTTAACTTATTAACAAATAGAGAGAAGGTACAGGCATTGCAAATAAAAGTCACAGTCAATAGGATATGGATTTATAGAAATCAAGGGTAATCTTAGCAATGGCCTTTTTTTTTTGAGTCAGTCTTATTCTGACACCCAGGCTGGAGTGCAGTGGCATGCTCACGACCACCGCACCCTTGACCTGCTGGGCTCAGTCGATTCTTCCGCCTCAGCCTTCCAAGTACCTGGAACCACAGGCATGCAGCACCATGCCTGGCTAATTTTTTGATTTATTGTAGAGATGAGGTCTTGCCAAGTTGCCCAGGCTAGTCTCGAACCCATGTGCTCAGGTAATCCTTTCCCCTCGGCCTCCCAAAGTGCTGGGTTTATAGGTGTGAGCCACCGCATCCAGCCGAGCCACAGCCCTTTTTACCTCCTGAAAGGCTTTCTTCTAAACACATTTGCAGTTGTACTTTTCAGACAAAATATGTACCAAAAAATGTCTAGTAAAATAGATTCTAAAGATACTATTACTTGGAGACCTAGTCATAGAAAATATATTACATAGTGACTATTAGAGCCTGAGAGAGAATGGGATGGTTAACCAAAGGAGCTCACTGCAGCATGTGAAAAAGTACTTTGAAGGTCATTTGCACATAAATGAAGAGTTTGCTTCTCTACTACTGCCTGTTAAAGTTTTAAAACATGCGGCAATAGAGGAATGGGAGATTGCTTATGCGCTGGGACAGTTTGTTAGAGCCAGTAGTCCATCTTATTTTTCATGTGATGGTCATTAAATTCAGGTCAAGTAGAAGGATTTTCAGTATCTCTGTGATTACTGCCATGAGAGCATCAGCTTGGAGGAAACAGCCAGTTGTCTGTGTTAAATACCACAGCGAAGCACAAAACAAATCTTTCTCAAAATCTTAAGCACTAATTAGCCCCTTCACATGTCTAGTTTTAATAAGCACAGCAATTCATTGAAATTCATTTAATGGGCATTTTATTAAGCATCTACCATATGCCTTTGCAAAGTACTCTGAATACTATAAAGGAAGTAGAAGACATAGTTTCTGTCCTTTAAAAAGCTCAATATCCAAACAGAATTGGAATGAAGTGGACAGAAATTTAAAAATAATTTGTAACTTTTCTTGGTATATAAAATATGATTTATATTATCTCCTCTAGGTGGGGGCCAGATTTAAATGGTTTATATTTGCATAATGGCTTTCCTTTTGTTCCCTGTATTATTCCAAGTAATTTCTTGTCTATAGCATTTTATGATTCTCTGATGAGTATTCCCTTCCTTTATATAAAATGTAAGTGATCTGGTGAAGTTTAGGATAGTATCACTACCAGAGAGGAAAAACAAAACACAACACAACACAACATAACAAAACAAAACTATAAGACAGAAGCAAGAAATGTTCACTTCTGTGTCTCGCTCTGTTTTTTATTCAGGAAAAAGGATGCTATAGAGATGAAGATGAACATGGCAAACTTAGGACACTATTGTGTAAAATGTTTCAACTTCAAATGGTGGCTCTCAATTGGCTCTGACTTTTTCCTTTCTAGGTCAGGCTTGTCTCTCATAAATCCCTTGTAGAAAAAAAAAATTCGTATTTTAACAGCCAAAGCAATCCTGAGCAAAAAGAACAAAACCAGAGGCATCACATTACCTTATTTCAAATTATACTACAAAGTTATAGTAACCAAAACAGCATGGTACTTGTATAAAAGCAGATACATAGACCAATGGAACAGAATAGAGAACCCAGAAATAAATTCACACGTTTACAGTCAACTCATTTTCAACATAGATGCCAAAAGCATACATTGGGGAAAGGACTGTCTCTTCAACAAATGGCACTGGAAAAACTGGATATTTTTATGCAGAAGAATGAAACTAGACCCCTATGTCCCACAATATTAAAAAAAAAAAAAATTGACTAAAGACTTAACTGTAAAACCCAAAATTATCGGACTACTAGAAGAAAACATTGGGGAAATGCTTTGAGAAATTGGTCTGAAAAAAGATTTTTTGAGGAAGACCTCAAAAACACAGGCAACCGAAGCAAAAATTGACAAGTAGGATAACATCAAGCTATAAAGCTTCTGTACAGCGAAGGAAACAACAAACTTAAGCGGCAATCTACAAAACAGGTGAAGATATTTGCAAACTGTCGACTGACAAGGGATAATAGCCAGAATGTATAAGGAACCCAAACAGTACAATAGCAGAAAACCATCTAATCCAATTAAAAATGGGCAAAAAAATCAGATCGACATTTATCAAAATAAAACATATAAATGACTAACAAGTATATGTAAAAATGCTCAGCATCAGTAATTATCAGGGAAATGCAAATCAAAATCACAATAAAATATTATCTCACTCCAGTTAAAGTAATTTTTATCAAAAAGGAAAAAAAAAAGGATGCTGGCAAGGATGTGGAGAAAAGAGAGCATGTATACACCATTGAGGAGAATGTAAATTAATGCAGCCGCTGTGAAAACAGTATGAAAGTTTCTCAAAAAAACTAAAAATAGAACAACCATATAATCCTGGGATGTGTTCACGCTGGTTATATATCCAAAAAGAAGGACATTAGTAGATTGAAGGGATACATGCCCATGTTTATTGTTACAATGCTATTCACAACTAGCACCATTCAAAAGATATGGAATATACCTGTGTGTCCATCAATGGATAAATGGGAGAAAATGTGTTCTATATACACAGGGAAATATTATTCACCCATAAAAAGAATAATATCCGGTCATTTGCAAAAACATGGATGGAACTGGGGGACATTATGCTGCAAAATAAGCCAGGCACAGAAAAACAAATATCTCATGTTCTTATTCACATGTGGGAGCTAAAAAAAAAAGCTACTTCATGGAGGTAGAGTAGGAATGACAGTTACCTGGGAAGGATAATAGGGAGGGGAGGATAAAGATGGGTTGACTAGTGGCTACCAAAATATGATTAGATAGAATGAAGACGACTTAGTGTTCAGTAGCACAATAAGGCTATTAGAGTTAACAATAATTTATTGTGTATTTAAAAATAGTCAGTCGATTTTGAATGTTCCCAACACAAATAAATGATAGCTGTTTGAGGGGATGGGTATCTCAATTATCATGGTTTCACTATTACACATTTATGATTGTATCAAAATTGCACATGCACTCCATAAATGTACAACTATTATATACCCATAATTTTTTAAAAAATGTCCTGTTTATTTGAACCAATCTTACTTACTATGTTTCCAATAATTTATTCAGGCATTTAAGAGCCACAGCTGCAAAGGGAGTAAATGAGTCCTGCCGCTTTCTTGTTAGAGTCTGCATTAATGATGTACTAAACAAAGTTAGAGTCATGGCAAATGTAAAGAAAACATTGCATCAGACTAAACAGGCAAGACAGACTTTATACAAGACTTGCAATAGAGGAGAAAGACTGAATTCAACTCTGCTGAAACAAAAAGCAGAAAGATTTTGAAATGCTAGGATGAGCTAATGGAAAATTTCTGGAGGACTATAGGGGGAAAGTTGGCAAATGCAATTTGGTCATCCGTGTTTGCTGGTTATCTCCAACTGAAATTAGCTCCTACCCTTCCACAGAGACTGAGGGACTGGAATGCTCTCTCCTTCAATGATTACATTTCGAAGGGATGGCTCCCAGGTCCTTGAGAAAGACATTTCTGGGTTGCAGAAGATTTATATCTCAAAGGGGCAGAGAAATAATTTACAACTCCGAATTTTCTAAAGTAAATGTTCTAAGAAAAGGGAGAGAGGTCAGGGACCTATAATCACGAAGAATTCTGTCCAAAGTTTAATCAAGGTGAGGAGAATGTTAAGGTTTTCTTGTTCACATAGACAAGTATGAAGTATGTTAAAGATTTTTTTCTCTCTCTCTCTTCCCCTTTCACCGTCTTTCTTTCTCTTCCTCCCTCCTTCTCTTCCCCGTCCTATCTCCCGTGATCATACTCTCTCTGTGTCTCTCATTGTTTCTTTTCTTTTTTTTTAAATCTATGAAGCCAAACTTAAGATATCTAGTACATTAATACAGTAACCCTTTTTTTTAACTTGATAATGGGCATCTGGACCAAGAACAAATTACCTTACCAATCATAGATTTGCCAATAATCAATTAGAGTGTGATGAAGTGTATTTTTAACAACAGTAAATATATTAAACTTATCATTTATGAGATTTTAAAATGTTTTGTGAGAAACAAATAAAATCGCCATTACTTGCATACTTTTCCTTACCTGTCCTAAAATAAGTTTAGTTATTTTATAATATTGATGGCTTGGGGTAAAATGTGCAAGATAGATTTTTATTTTGGTAACATATAATTTGTGGAAGCTAATGTTATGGAGATAGGTCTATATAGACTATTTGACATTTTTTTTTGTTAGTGTCAATATAAAGGACTAAAATATTTTTAAAAGTATATACATGTGATTAAGATTCCAAATAAGTATTAATATCAAGGCAATATTTTAATAAAGTATATTCCAAGACATCCATCATATAATTTGACGCCAAGGCATTTTATTGTTTGACTTGCTCATTGAAATCCAGGTGCATACTTTGAAAGAACATGACTGCTACATTTAGAACAGTTTCCTGCATCTACGGATCCTCATAATTGGAAGGTATAATCATCCTTAATCAGCCAGGCCCTGGGTGGTTATTAACCCACTCTAGTTTCTGGGCCTCCCAAACACAAGCTGATTACAAATGGTTTTCTATTGGTTCTTACAGGGCCAGTACTGGGTTACTTATTGCTTATTAGTATAATTTTAACCAGAAGGAGTCTGAAGAAAGAAATGCTATGGTCAAAAAACAGGTAAAGACTTGTACTTTAAAAGGCTGAGAAAAACAAAGAAGGATAAACCAACAGTTGCAGATTTAAAACAAAACAAAACATTAGGGTATGGGGTAAGTATAGTTGCTAACATAATGAGGTCTAAGTTTAGTGGACCAGTATTTACTTCTGTAATCTGTTAGTTAACAGAGCCAGACATGTCACCTCTCAGTCTCACTTAATTCTTTCTTAAAATGGTGCCTTGGCCCAATGCTATAAGAGTTAAGTTATACAGCTGTCTCTTTTAAAAAATGATATCAGGGAAGACTCTGATACTTGTGCTTCCCAGTTTTGTCATGGTCATAAAGGACAGCAAGTATTCTCTTCAAAGAGATTCTCTTTACAAATCTCTTAATCTCCAATAATTTGACTCTTTTATCCCAAATGTGGCATCATCTAGCCTACTTTGAAATTCTTACAGCATGCTCTATTTTATAAAATTGCTTGAGCATTCCTTTTCTCTCCTGGTGCCTCAGTTGAAGTTTCCAATTTGACATTCTATTGCACAGTTATTGCTTTATTTTATTTTCATACATTCCATGTCCTGAGGGTGTTTTAAATCTTCATTTATGAGAGATGAAGAAACTGAGGTGAAGAAACTTGTCCTGTTCACTTGCCCATGTATATTTCCCAAAATACCCAAAGGCATCTACCACCAGGGGCAGAAGAGACTTTATTTAATTCTGGTTACATACAGTGGCTGAGTGGATGATGACAAGTAGTCAGTAGTAAGGTTAAAATTCAAACCTAGGCAGTCTGTCTCCAAAGCCTATACTCTTCTTATACATCATGTTATATTACCTCCCCAAAACCCAAATGAAAGACAAAGCTGGAAGCAAAAGTATCGATGTCTTCTATGGAATGAATTTGTTCTGAGAGATGTATGCAGTGGAATTGACTTGGAGGACCATGGGGCCTTAACATGGGAGAAGCTTAATATGGACCATAAGATTTCCAGGAGCTAAGGAGAGAAGAATTGACCTTACAGAGTCCATTCTCCTGGAAACCAGAAAGCTTTGAGGAAGTGACTGTCAGAAGCCCTATGGGAAAAGGGTCAGTTGTGGGACCCTGCCAGGAACAGAGAGCAAGAAATCATTTTATGAGACTTTTGTTCACATAAGGACCTTTCTGTACCATCTCCCTCCCCATCAAGTTGAGAAATTTGATTATTAAATTGAAGCTGAGAATTTTTTATTTACCTGACTGAGAATGTGTTTATAATGTAAAGAGATGACAGGACTTTCTATTACCAGTGACAGAAAACTCAGGGCCTACCAGTATTTTCTTTAGAGAAAAGGAAAGAATTCCCCCACTGAGTACATATCATGGAGAAAGAGAATAAAAAATAAAACTGCATTCTTATTAAATCCTAGGATTCAAGGTTGTTCAATAAACATAAACAAATTTAAAGCAGTTAGAACTTTGGCATATTAGAAACATTTAATAAATGTGATGGGCTTCTTTTGTTAGTTTATTTTGTTTTATCATTCTACTTACAGTCTTCTGCCTGAAACTCTAACTCTAAGGTTAATCATGCCTGGAAATATGTTTCTTTTCTTTTTTTTTTTTTTGAGTTGGAGTCTCACTCCATCGCCACTCCCGGCCACTGCAGCCTCGACCTGCTGGGCTCCAGCAATCCTTCCGCCTCAGCCTTCCTAGTAGCCGGAATTACAGGCGCACGCTACCACACCCGGCTAGTATTTTATTTATTATAGAGATGAGGGCTCGCCAAGTTGCCCAGGCAGGTCTCGAACCCGCGGGCTCAGGCAACTCACTCACCGCGGCCTCCCAAAGATTATGGACTGAGTCACCGAGCCCAGCCAGAAATATGTTTCAATTTTTGTATTAAGGACAAAAAGCTTCCTTTGACAATTTCAAGAGTTGTGTCCCTTTTAAAGGTCTTCATTTTGGTGTCCTGCCTACTTTTGCCTTGGCTTTTTGAGTCTTGTACACATGCTTGCCATTGGTTATATATCTGAAGTTTTGAAATCTCACTTTGCTTAGTTCTTTTGTATCACCATGGTTTCTTTCTGTCAGACTTGCTTCTGCTTTGTGGTTGACTTTAATGTTGAGTGTTGGTGTATTTGTGGTCTCTGGACTAGACACTCTCATGACTTTTTTGTACTCTCACACTGTGTCCCAGCTGCTCATAGCTGCAGCCATTCTGAGTAGCCACTTTAATCATATAGTTCGGTGGAATTCCTCCTCTCTTTAGACATTTTTGGTTGCTTAGTAAAATGACATCTTTTGAGACTCTTTTTCTGTTACAGGAACCCAATTCTGACACAAGTGAATTTTAAGCATATTTTTACATACTTTTCTACATGTGGACATCTGTATTGTTCTACATTGTGGCTGCCTTGGTCCTTTTAGTGCTGCTGTAATAGAATACCTGAGGCAGGATAATTTATTTTAAAAAGAGGTTTATTTGGCTCATGATTCTGGTGGCTGAAAAGTCCTAGAGCATGGCACCAGCATCTGCTTGACTGCTGGTGAAGACCATTTGCTGCTTCACAACATGATGGAGAAGTGCAAAGGTGAGCAGGCTTGTGCAAGAGAGGCTGGACTTGCTTTATAGTAACACAGAAACTAGTCCATTCCCAAGAGAGCAAGCCCTCACGTGCTCCCTTCAGATGGCATCAATCTATTCATGAGGGCAGTGCCTCTATGAACCAGACACCTTCCACTGGTCCTCACCTTCTAGCACTGCTACATTGAAGATCAAATTTTAACACGAATTTTGAAAAGGACACTCTCAAACCACAACAGTGGCTATGCATTTCTTTTCACATATATACCCCACCAATCTTGCAGTAGAAGAAAAATCCCTTGTATTTCTAGTAGAAATTTAGCTATAACTTGCTTTTTTCCCCTCATCTTTGAGAATTTAATGTGCCAACAGGGAGAGAGAAGGGCATAAGAATTGGAGGCATAAAGCATATCAACTGTATTCTTGACTTTCAATGAAAACATGGAGCATAATAAAACTCTTCTTCTCCCATCAGAAGGAAGAGAAGATGGATGTTTTTTCCCCTTGTATGATTTGCTGCACAGCAATTGCTCTGAAAACAGAGTTTAGAGCACACTCATACTAATAATCAAATCTTACATGTCTCTTATTCCAAAGGAACTGCTTTAATAAAAAGAAATGGGGAAGATGCAGATATGATAGAGAATAACATAATTTATTGCTGACTTGAGTCATACATATTTGTATTTTGGTAGTGACTCCCTTCGAGTCCCTTGTTTTCTGAAGCTGCTTATTTTATTCCTGCTGACAGGAGAGCTGCTGACAAACTCCATGTGGATCATCAAACATTTAGTCGTTATTGAATTGATCTCATGCCTCTCCTTGTAAGAGCTTACTATGTTCTGCATGAAACTTTTAAACTGTACAACTAACTTTTAGATAGATACTTGTGTATGAAATCAACAAAGCACAGTATGGAGCCTGAGGGGAAACAGAAAAGTCATGGAAAGACAAGGCCAGTCCTTGATTATCTGTGACCTTGGACCAGTCGTGTTCTAGAAAAAAACAATAAAAACGATGTTCAGGCCAAATGCACACTCTAATTGTGTCAACAGGACCACTGCCCAGAATTCTGTTCAGATTACTCAGGGAGTGAGGCAGTGAAGTTAGAAGGAAGTCTGTTTCTTAACATCCCCCTTGACCTTGCAGAGCAAATATTGAAGAGCTGCCTCCCAATTGCTTCTTCACTGGTTCCTTCTAAACAGCCCAGATTTATAGCTAGTGCCCCAATCTCCTACTCAAAGTGTACCTTCTTTAGTCTCGTTATAAAAATGGCATCCTGAATAGTGGGAATGAAGAAAGGAGAGGTAACTAAAGCTTATTTGTAATGTTTACCAGCTTATTATAAAAATATTGCAAAGGATACAGACGTAGAGATGCATAGGTGGAGGTATGCAGGAAGGGATGAGAGCTTTCATACCCTTTCTGGTTGTGCCACCCTCCAGGATACTTCATGTGTTCAGTTATTCTGAAAGTTTTCCAAACCCAGTCCTTTTGGGATTTTATGAATGCTTTGTTTCATAGGTGTGTTTGATTAAACCATTGGCCATTAATGATCAACTTAACCTTCAGCCTCTCTTCCCTCCCCGGAGGTTGTGAAGTGAATCTAAAAGTCCCAACCTTCTAATTGTGCCTTGATCTTTCAGGTGACCAGCCCCATCCTGAAGCTACCTAGGGGCTGCCAGTTATCAGTCATCTCATTAGCATACAAGAAGACATACTAAGAATTTTAGGAGTCATATATGAGGAAACAGATCAAAGAACAAATATATATTTCACATTACTACAGTCACCACTGATCTTCAAAACTGGACCTCTTACATCAAAAATATATACAACTGCAGATACTGGCACATGACAAGAATCCTATTCTGTTATGTTAATAATTAGTCCAGTAGATCATTGTACTGAATGAATATGTCTCCCAGAACGAGGCCACTCTGGTTTGCAGGCTTTAATTGATCTTGTCAGATTCCAAAAGCAGAGGTGGTCTCAGCAAATATACAGCTTCACCCTTTCAGGCATTTGGTACAATTGAACTAAGCCAATATGATCTCTTGCTCTGAGCCTGTCTGGAGGTATTAATATACAATGTTCCTTGTTGTGCCATAACTCACTTATTCATTTCTTTCCCTTTGGCTCTTATTACTCCTTCTTCTCATTAATAAACAAACTGTTTCATCTTTGGAAAGGGTATTAGCATCTAGACAAGTCACTGTTTAGGCAGCAAGAATAGTCTAGTAAGTACCATCCCTCCCCCACCCCCAGTCCACTCCAATTCATTCTGAATAAAGTTATTTAGGCTAGTTTTATGACCAAGCAATACAGATGCATTTCCTGTAAATCCCAATTTTGCTGGAAGGGGTGAAGGCACAATCCACTCCCATCAGCTCCTTAGCAATTTTGACATAATATTTAAAAATATAGCTATACTTTCTTGCTTAGGAATCATCCCTGCTTCCATCACTTGTAATTGCAGCCCTAGTCCTGTGACCACTGCATCAGGTAGGGAAAAAACTTGAAGTGATGCAGGAAAGAAAAAAAAGTGTAATCATTATATCAGTGTACTTCTCCCTTGGCAAGAGTCGCATAATTATACTAGTATCCTTCCCCACCTCCTCTGCTCTGGATCAAACAGAAAAACAGGAAAATCTAGTGGGAACATTCCTTTAGTCCCATTCACGTTAAATATGAGCATCCATTCATGAAGGTATGTAAGCCAGTTCTTTATGCTTTTATTTTTCCCCATTTTAGACAGCCAATGATTTAATTGCTTATTCCACTTCTCTCTCAAACGATTACCCTGAGGAGGATATTTCCTTGCTTATTGCTGGACATTATGGGCTTTAAAGTGTGTTTCTTGGTCTGAAGAAATTATGACCATCCAAATTCTTCCACCCTGTATAGCTTCACATGGGGAAATAGGCCTAAGGAAGATGTTATTCACTTCTGTGCTCCCAGGAAATAAATGTTCTCTCAATTACAATACTGTTAAATGATGATCTTCAAAGTCTCCTCTTTGGAGAGTTGTGGTTCTTGAAGCCTACATGGGTTCAGCAGTTGGAGGAGAGTAGCTTTAAATATAATGATGACTGTGACAAAAGTAACAGTATAAGGGAATCATCTCAACATAGAGACTTTGCTAAACACTTCCTATTTCCTAAAATGGTGCTTGCATATAATAGATGCATAATAAATATTTGTTGAGTGAGTGAATGAATACATAATGCATTTATGCATGCACAAATACTAAATTATTCCATTCGATTACATCTCTTCCATGTGAGACTTAGTTCTACAGATGCTTCATGTCAAATTTTTATATTTTGTATAATAGTCTGAATGTGATGAAAAAGAAAATAGCGACACTATCTTGTTCTGTTATCTGCCCCCTTATTGATCACCAGAGTTTATTTGGGTGATCATGTTTACCGTGTGATTTTTTTTCTCTTTTAATTTTTATTTTGAAATTGTGGGGTACAATTTAGGGTTAGGTATGCAAATGTTCATTGTGTAGGTACCCCTATGATGAGGTATGCCCCCCTTCCCCAGGTGGATATCAACTACTGTCAATTCCAGCTACCCACCCCCTACCCCCCACACCCCTACCCACAGTTTCCCGCTATTTTCAATCCCTTTCCTAAGTAATATGGTAGGTGTTCAGGGTCCACTTATGAGCGAGAACATCTGATACTCATCTCTTTGTTTTTGTGAGAGATCACTCAGTATTATAAGCTCTAATTCCATCCACGTTGCTGCGAAGTTCATGATTTTGTTCTTCTTTATGGCTGAGTAATATTCCATTGTATATATGTACCACATTTTTTTAATCCATTTCTCTTTTGATGGGCAACATGGCTGGTTCCATGTTCTTGCTATTGTGAACAATGCTGTGATAAACATACGTGTGCAGGTATCTTTTTTATAGAGTGACCTGAGTTCTTCCGGGTAGGGGAATTGCAGGATCATATGGAAGGTCAATTTTTAGGAGTTTTAGGAATCGCCACGCTGATTTCCAGAGAGGCTGTACTAGTTTACACTCCTACCAACAGTGTAGAAGTGTTCCCTTTTTACCACATCCTCTCCAGCATCTGTTATTTTTTGAATTATTGATGATGGCCATTCTGACTGGAATTAGGTGGTATCTCAGTGTAGTTTTAATTTGCATCTCCTTGATGACTAGTGAGGCTGAACATTTTTTCATGTGTCTGTTGGCTGCACATATGTCTTCTTTTGAGAAGTATCTATTCATATCTTTAACCCACTTTGTAATGGGGCTGTTTGTTTTTTTCTTTTCAGCACATTTGAGTTCCTTGTAGATCCTTGATATTAGGCCTTTGTCAGACATGGAGTTGGCAAATATTTTTTCCCAGTCTGTGGACTGTCTCCCTGCTCTCTTGATGGTTTCTTTGGCTTTGCAGAAGCTTGTCAGTTTAATGAAGTCCCACTTGTCTATCTTATCTCTTATGGCCTGGGTACTTCAGGTTTTGATCAGGAATCAGTTGCCAGTTCCAACTTCCGTAAGAGTGGATCCTGCTAGGCTCAGTGGCTCAGCCTGTAATCCCGTGCCTTTGGGAGACTGAGGTGAGTGGACTGTCTGAGCCTGCGGGTTCGAGACAACTTGGCAGACCTCATCTCTACAATAAATCAAAAATTAGCCGGGCGTGGTACCGTGTGCCTGTAGTTCCAGCTACTGGTAGGCTGAGGTGGAAGGATCGCCGGAGCCCAGCAGGTTGAGGCTGCAGTGGCTGGAAGCGGCCACCGCACTCCAGTCTGGGCGACAGTGTGAGACTCCAACTCAAAAAAAAA
>CAUYQG010053329.1:0-27277 GCA_963574415.1 Tarsius wallacei
CAAAATGGATGGAGCTGGAGATCATCATACTAAGTGATCTATCACTGAAACAAAGAATCAAATGAATACCACAAGTTCTCACTCATAAGTAGGCCCTGAACAATAGTCACATTAGCACTAGGGAGGGATCAGCAGTTGCTGGGCACTGTTAGGAGAAGAAGGGAGGGAGAAGGGTGAAGGACATATGACAACACAAAGGGTACCTAATCCACTACCAGGGGCCATGAGGGCAAGTTAGAAGTCCAAACTTCAACTGCATGAAGTCTACTTATGTAGCTAATCCTCACTTGTACCCCACATCTCTAAAATACATCAAAATTAAAAAGAAAAAAAGAAAAGAAAAACTGGGGTCAGAGAGATGCAAAGAAATAATCATTCCAGCAACAGGCAATAATATTTATGAGCAAGAGTTATGAGAAAGAGAACAGAATTAGCAAAATACTGCAGAACAGTAAAATAAAATGCCTTATGTCTGTGTTTCTGCATCTGTATTCACATTCACATCCATATCTATATCTGAATCAGATATGGACATAAACAGGTCTGTGTCCTAAAGCTTGGTCTCAAAGGATTCCTCCAGTATCCTTATGACAATTGGAAATTAATGCCTGAACTATACTCCATTATTTGTGTTTTGTTGTGTATAACATAAGTATATCCAAAATTGATTTAATAATAAACTGCATAAAGGTCATGACTGTCATAGTAATTTCTAACTAGTGATCACTCTCATCTGACTCTCTTGTCTTTTTAATAATTTGTCAGATATAATTTTTTTAAAAAATTTTATTTTAAAGGTGTGGGATACAATTCAGGATTAGGTATACAAGTGGCCATCATACAGGTAAAGTTTGGGCCACCCTTTGGTCCCCACTTTGCCTGGTTTGAGATCAGGTACCCTTATTGATGCTGTGTCCCCCTGCCATGTCAGACATAATTAAAGATACATATTGGAAACATGGTTGTCCTGGTTTTGCTCCTGAAAGCTCACAGTTCAGTTAAGCATCATCCTTATAGAATGTTGGCTCTTCAAGTTGTGCTATTGTTGGGGTTATTGTCATTTGGGTGGTCGCTCCTGGTTGATGAGCAGAGACTGGATTTGTTAACGTAGATAATTTACAGGGCATTTCCTACAAACTTCTCAGAAATCCTTCATACATATTCCAATCCTTGCTGTGTCAAACACATCAAATGTGTCAAACACATCCAGAAGATCAGATGGGTCCCTGCTGATACCATTTGGCACTCATATCAAAGTGCTTAGCAACTTCCCTAGCAACTTCTTTTTCATTTTGTTTTTAGCATTCTTGCAGATGGAAACCAAGTGCAAAATGTTAATAAAGGGATTACTAGCTTTCAAGACGACTCTTGGGCTAAAATCCAAATTTATGCCAAGAAAGATATTAGTAATGATCTGGTCTTTGAGAAAGGATTTTGGAGGGTTTGTTGTTATTTATTGTATTGGTTACCTAGGCTGAACACGCTCTAACTCTTTTTTTAATTAATACTTATAAAATACGTAACACACCAACAACAGCACAACTTGAAGAGGCAACATTCTGTAAGGATGATGCTTAACTGGGTCATATGTGTGGCAGTGGCCAGAGGTGGTGTGCCCTCGGAAGGCACTTGCACAGTGCTCCTTTTAGGCTGGACCCAGGCACCCAGCCTCCCAGCATCCCTACAACCAGGCTTGGCGTGGAAATGCTGGAACTACCTGTTTTCAAAAGACCAAAGTGTTTGAACAACTTTATGAGTTTATAATAAATAGCAGCAATAAAAGGGGGTCAAAGAATAAAGGCTATTCCTCATTTCTTGGAAATCTCATCAATGCATTTTTTTGGTGATCCTAGGGAGGAAGAGGCAGCCATCAATAATGACAAAGATCGAATTTTCCAGTCAGGTTGGCATGATTGAGTTTGGCATAAAATTACATTTGATTTTAAGACTATAAAAATATATAACTTAAAACACTGGGTATATGTAAGTAAAGCAGTCAACACAGTACCTGCAAATACAGTAGTAGTCACCTAATAGATGATACCTACTGTAATGGCATTTTCAATGTTAAAAACATTTTTATGACTTTAATCCTTCTAAAGAGTAGCTGGAGAGTTTGTTGGCTTCCTGTGCTATATGAGTCAGCAATATCAAAGTAGTTCGTATGCTTTCTTGTATCGTATAATGGACGTAACACCCCAATGTGTTACCTGGGTGTTACGTAACACCCAGGCAGTAGCACAATAAGAATGTAAATCATGTCCAGTTTGTTGAGTGGTTTAAGTACATTAAGACATGGAATGGGAGTTGTCAAATACATGGAGTTATCACTCCATGGTCGGAGAAGACTCCGATTCATATGCTAATACCAATGAGTTAGAGCTCTTCTGAGCACTTGGAGCTTTGAGGCTGAAACAGAAGTTGTTATCTGGTTGGAATGGGATAAATTCCTAGGGGTTCTAACTTAAGTCCAAGTCTAACCCAGCTGCAGGAAAGCTCACTAACCAGAAGGTCTTTGCACGACTTTCTGATAACCCCCTCCTGCCTGAGGATTGCATTGCCAGCATTCATCTCTCACCCTCGCCCGTGGGAAGGAACTCTGATGGGAATCCAGGAAATGTAGAAACACAGAAGTGAAATGATGTGGCTCTGGCATCGCTGACATGGAATCCCTAACAGTTCAAATATCAGAATCCTCAAAAAGAAAAATGTAAACACTCTATTCCTATTATAGCTCAAATTACTATCTTTGAACAGGTATATGCTTCTCTGTTGGACCTGATTAAAGGACCGAGAAACGTCATTTTACCAACTATTTCAAAGTTAGTGAGCATTCTGAAATGAACATTTGAAGAGTTTCATGTTAAACTAAAATCCGTGTTGTTCCGTTTAAGTGTGACATAAGTTAAGAAAATCCAGGCCAAGCACGGTGGCTCATGCCTGTAATCCCAGCACTTTGGGAGGTCAAGGTGCTTGAGCCCAGGAGTTTGAGACAAATCTGGGCAACATAGCAAAACTTCATGCCTACAAAAAATCAAAACCAAAAATTGGCTGGCTGTGGTGGTGCATGCCTGAAGTCCCAGCTACTGGGGAGGCTGAAATAGAAGGATTGCCTGAATCCAGGAGGTTGAGGCTGTGGTGAGCCATGATCGATCACGATCATGCCACTGCCCTCCAGCCTGGATGACAGAGTGAGACCATGACTTAAAAAAAAAAAAAAGAAAAAAAATCAGCATGGACAAATCTGAACTGTCAGAAAGGTGGAAAATGGGGGCACGGAGATAAGCAACCTGCTGAAAGTCACGTGGTTAGATACTGGTCTAGCACGTTTGGACCCACACAGCCCAGCTCTAGAGTCTCAACTTGACCATTGTGCTGTACATTCTTTGGTTGCTATTTATGTCCATATTTCTCCTTTAACAAGTTGCCTCTTCATGTACTTTGCCTAGTGTTCTCTTTTCCTCAGAGATATGTGAATTCTTGGAATGTTAAACCTTTGCCATTTATGCGTTGCAAATATTTTTCCCAGTTAGTTCTTTATCTTTTATATTGTTTATGTGTTTTGAAGATTTTAAAATATTTTGTTATTTAAAAAGTTTTGAGTCAGTCTTTTGGCACATGTAAAAAGTATTTTGACTACTCAGATCATTAAAAAAAAATTGTTTGCCTTTTGTTTTTATGGAGTTTATTTTTCTTTAATTTTCTAATCCATGTGGAATTCATTTTGACAAAAAATAAAACTCCAGCTGATTTTCCTCCCAAATGACTATGCATTTAGCCAAAAATATGTTTATTGATTAAAAAGTGTTTTAACACTGACCTAAGTTATAACTTTTATCACATATTAAATCCTCATATAATTGGGTCTCTGTCAATGCTATCTTTTTGTCTAAACCTGAACTGCATTGTTTTCTGCATTATTTTATGATTTTGTTTTTGTACACCATAATGTCCTGTATAAAACATCCCTACTTTATCCTGTTTCAGAAATAAACTGCCTGTTATGACTATATGTCTTTCCCCTCCCCGAAATTCACATGTTAAAATTCGAATCCCTATGTGATGCTATTGGGAAGTGAGGCTTTTGGGGGTGAATAGATCACTGGCATCCTTATAAAGGAGATTCCAGAGAGTGATCTAGTCCAATTCTGCCATGTGAGGATACAATGAGTAGGTGGCAATCAGCGACCTGGAAGAGAATCCTCACCAGATCTCAACCATGCTGGCACAATGATCTCAGACTTCCAGCCTCCAGAACTGCCAGAAAAAAGAAAGAAAAAAAGAAAGAAAGAAAGAAAGAAAGAAAGAAAGAAAGGAAGAAAGAAAAATTAAATAAATATATTTATTTCTGTTGTTATAAGCCACCCAGTTAATGGAACTTTGTTGTAGAGCTTGAATTAAGACACTGCTCTTCCTGTAAATTTGTTATTCCAGGAAATTTAAAAATAATCTTATGAGTAATATCCCTTATAGGGATTGTATCAACTTCATAGATTAATTTGGATAAACAAAAATATTCAAATGATTAAGTTTTGTCATCTAAGAACATGAATCTCTCCATGCATTCAACTTTTAATAGAGTTTTGATCATATGCTGTTACATATTTCTTACTAAATTTGTTTATAAATTTTGTTTTGTCCTATTGTAAATATCTTCTCCTTTGCTTTGTATTTTTCAACTCATGGTTATTTTAGCAAGGCTAACTGTGTTACTGAGCTGTCTTTTTATTTCTAATAGTTTTTCAGTAGCTTTTGTTGGGTTTTTAGGTAGATAAACATATGCAATAATGGTAATTTGCTGCTCATATGTATGTTTGCATATGTGTAAGAGGTCTGACAATTAAGTTCACAAACTCATCCTAGAAAAAGTGCATACCTCACTGCTGAATATCACTATGGTCACCTTCAAAGCAATTTTGGAACTCTTCTGGAATGGCCACCAGAACTGTTGTCGTATTACTTTTGATGTCTTGAATGTCATCAAAATGTCTTCCTTTCAGTATTTCCTTTATCTTTGAGTAAAGAAAAAAGTCACTGGGGACCAGATCAGGTGAATAGGGAGGGTATTCCAATACAGTTATTTGCTTACTGCTAAAAACTCCTTCAAAGACAGTGATGTGTGAGATCGTGCATTGTCGTGATGCAAGAGCTCCTTTGGGACCACTGTTGCACACACCTTTCTCATGCCATCATTTTCAGTTAAGATTTTCCTAACTGTTCCTCTATCAATGTTTATTTGGTCTGCTATGCTTCTCAGAGTCAGTCGATGATTTTGACACACAATTCAATGAATTTTTGCAGAGTTTTTGTCAATTCTGCTCTTAACTGGCCATCTTGACCTTTCTTCATCAGTGATGCTTTTTGTACCCTCAGAAAAAGTTTAATCCATTCATACATTGCTATTTTCTTCATAGCATTATCCCCATAAACTTGGACTAACATGTCCCTGATTTCACTTTCACTCTTGCCAAGTTTAACAAGATATTTAATGTTTGTTTGTTGCTCTAATTGAAACTCTGACATTCTCGTGATGACAGGTCTGGTGGCCAATCAAGAAAGTGGTAGCGCGCGCCTGTAGTTCCAGCTACTTGGAGGACTGAGGTGGAAGGATTGCCGGAGCCCAGCAGGTCGAGGCTGCAGTGGCCGGGAGCGGCAAATGCACTCTAGTCTGGGTGACAGAGTGACACTCCAACTCAAAAAATAAATAAATAAATAAAAGAAAGAGTTCCAAAGTTGCTCTGACTGGTTGATTAGGCGCTGGCCTCAGTGCATAGTCTCCCAAGGGATCACTGTCGTGATATTCAGCAATGAGATATATAGCACTTTTTCTAGGATGAGTTTGCAAACTTAAATGTCTTTTCTCGTATTTTTATACATACCTTTTATTTGCTTTTCTTTGGTATAATTATATTTGTCAGCATTTCCAAGCCTATCATAATTGAGCAGCCTTATCTTTATCCTAATTTAAATCAAATTTTAGTATTATAGTATTTTTCTACTTTTTTTTTTTATATACAATATTTTTTTATTGTGATATTGAGGGGTACAGTTAAGGGTTAGGTACACAAATATGTCTTGTTCAGGCACCCTTGTTGATAAGAAGTGTCCCCCCATCCCCAGGCAGGTATTTACTGCCATTAATCCCTTCCCCTATCCCTCCCACTCCCCCATCGTTTCCCACCACTGTCAGTCATTTTCTTGTGGTAATACATTGGATGATCAAGGTCTACTATATGAGTGAGAACATGCGATACTCAGTTTTTTGTTTCTGTGAGAGGTCACTCAGTATTATAGACTCTAGTTCCATCCAGGTTGCTGTGAAATTCATGATTTCATTCTTTTTTATGGCTGTGTAGTATTCCATCGTGTATATGTACCACATTTTTTTAATCCAGTCCTCTTTTGATGGACAGCAAGGTTGCTTCCAGGTTCTTGCTATTGTGAACAATGTTGCAATAAACATACGAGTGCAGGTATCTTTTTTATAAAGTGATTTGAGTTCTTCAAGGTATATTCCCAGTAGGGGGATTGCGGGGTCATATGGGAGGTTGGTGTTTAGAGCTTTTAGGAATCACCACACTGCTTTCCACAGAGTTTGCACTAGTTTACACTCCCACCAACAGTGTAGAAGTGTTCCCTTTTCGCCACACCCTCTCCAGCAATTAGTTAATTTTTAAAAGATTGCTCAGTAATATTTCATGGAATGAATTACCATAGTTTAATTAACTATTCTTTTATTGACAGATCTGAGCTTTTCCAGTTTTAAGCTATTACAAATAAAGCTGAGCCGGGCTCATTGGCTCAACCTGTAATCCCAGCACTTTGGGAGGCCAAGGCAAGTGGATTGCCTGAGCCCACAGGTTTGAGACCAACCCAGGCAACTTGGCAAGACCTTGTCTCTACAATAAAAAAAAATCAAAAATTATCTGGGCATGGTAGCACATGCCTGTAGTTCCAGCTACTTGGAAGACTGAAGTGGAAGGATCACTGGAGTCCATCAACCCCACTGGTTGATGCTGGGGTGGCCATGAGTGTGCCACTGCACTCCGTCTGGGTGACAGAGGAATAAATAAATAAATAAAGCTGCAAAAAATGCATATATTTGTGCATGTTTTTGTGTGAACATAAGTTTTCATGTCTTGGGAGAAATGTAATTTCAGGATTATATGGTAATTGCATGCTTAGTTTTTACAGAATTTCCAAACTGTTTTCTGAGTGGCTATATTATTATATGCAGTTTCATTGGGTAGGATATGAGTTGCTCATTTTCTCTATACCCTTATCAGTATTTGGTATTGTCATTATTTTAAATTTTAGCGATTCATATTGGTATAAAGGCAAATCTCATTGTCATTTTAATTTGCATTTCCCAGATGGCTAATGATATTCTGTATCTTTTTTGCTCTTAACTGCCATCTACACGTTTTCTTTGGTGAAATGTCTCTACATATCTTTTGCTTAAATTCCAATTGGATTACTTACCTTACCTTTTCATTGTTGAATTTTGAGAGTTTTCTATACTGTCCTTTATTGACTATGTGGTTCACAAAAACTTTTCTCCTATTCTTCATCTTTTCTTTTCATTTTCTTAAAAGAAATCTTTAAAGAACAAGTTTTTAATTTTGATAAAGTTCAGTTTTTCCTTTTATGGATCATGCTAATTGCTTTTTTTTTTTGAAAGCAGGATTTATTAAGAGGGCAAAAAAGCTCCCACAGTGGGAGGGGACCCAAGGGGATTGCCAGCTATTTGCTTTTGATGTCAGTTCAAAGAAGGGTTTGCCTAGCCTTTTATCTCTTACTCCTGTGTTATATGCTGACACTTACAGGAAAAGACACAGTTAAGAGCAATAACTGGGTTCCTGAACTCAGGCTTGAAGTAAAGTGGGTAGAATCTGTGTCTGCTCTACTCAAGATGTAAGCAGTGGCAGCATGGCTATGTTTTGTGTAGGGCATCTGTAAAGTATAATCCAATGAAAAGAAAAGCATTACAAGGGAAGATAAATTAGAGTGACCTCTTATTTGTCACCAAAAACACCTGATGCAGTAGGACAACATAGCTATAGCGTTAAATATCCAAAGGAAAAGTTTTGGTGACTAGAATGCTATATCCTACCAAATTGTCAAATTATCTACCAAAGTGAATGTGCCATAGAATAATGTTTTTAGATATGGACAAACTCAGAAAGTTTCTTTCTCTTCAGCTGGTAATTTATGAAGTCTTTCACCATTGTATTGGTCATTTTATTTATTAATAGCTCTAGTTCCATGAGCAGTAGATGTTTATTTGAACAAATTCAGACATTACAAATGTGTTTTAAAAAGTAGAAATACCCTTCCATTCTTACCCTAGTGGCTACATGCATGTACATTAATATAATTTTTAATACAATAGATTTATAATTTTATATTTGTTTCACATCTTAATTTTGCTACTTAATGTCTTTTCAAGGCAACAATAGAGATATGTCCAATTCACTGAACATGCTGCATATAGTTACACTTTCTGCAAGTAATCATAACAGTTTTCTCCATTTTGCTATTGATAGGAGTTTTAGGTTGTTACTATTTTATTTTTTACCTACTACAAACTGGAATTCTTTGAACATCTTTGACTGTTTCTCAACATTTGATACACACTTATAATAATATTAATCAACACACATTTATAATATTTCTATAGGCTAGAGTCCTAAGAGTGAGAGTTTCTAAATAAAGTCTTAAATCACATTGAAAACACATAGTTGAGAGATAAGTGGAAAAAAGAAAAGTTCCAACCTTTCCTATGTGAAATGGATAATTTACACATTGCCACTCTTGGTTCTTGTTTTTTTAGACCATTAGAATTTTTAACCCTTTACCCATTTAGAAAAAAAAGTGCAGCTTGCTGCCACATTCATTTGATTTTACATAAGCATGCTCTTTGAGGCTGAAGCAAATCTCACTTTTTTTCCAAAGTGAAAATAACATATAAAAATGTTCTTGGAGTTATTTCAAAATAGAACTTGGCTCTAATCTGAATGAGAATCATGAAAGAAGAAGGAGGAGGAGGAGGAGGAGGGGAAGGAGAAGGAAGAAAGAGAAGGAGAAGAAGAAGAAGAAGAGAAAAAATACTCTATTTTGTAATGCTCTCCCTATTACTAGTAGTATTTTAATATCATGGTGAACACTGCAACCACAGGCACTGCTGGCAAGTATCCTCAGGTGAAATGGTGAAAGGGTCAATTTCATGGTAATATATAAGAGAAAATTAAAATAAAATAAAACCATAGTAGTATAATAAAGGAAAAATAGATTAAAGTAGAAGTAAAAAAATAACATTTAAGCAAGAAAGCATTTTTAGAAAGAAAAATATAAGAAATTTCAAAAATTATTCAAATGAGAAATTTCACTAAAATGTATTTCCTCCTCTTTTGCCACTCTTCCTCTTTTCAATTTTTTTGCAATGACTCTCAACATCTGCAAATTATGTAATTTTTTCCAGCAATATATTGAAATGTGAAGAATGTGGGAGGATCAGCCTTAATAAACAGAGATAAACTGGGGGAGAATATTTGTGGGAAAAGGATTAATTTAAAGCAGTTTTTAGAAGATGAGTAAGTGGAAAAATGAATATTCCTAGGAAAGAGGAGGAATCTAAAGGAAAGTATCATGATTTAAGCAGATTCAGGAACAATTGGTGGCTTGTCATCAATGGACATAAGTGCCCACATAGTCTTGTCTCTTATGGGTTAAAAATGCGAGCCACCAACTGCTTGATTGTTTATCTAGAACCAGTAGAAATCAGGTCCAAGCAGAGCAGATGCCACTCGAAGGTTTGTCAAGCGGGTGCTGCCTAGGATCTCCTCTTGCTCATAAGCTTCCTCAGGCCCTGCTTCAAGTCTTTGTTTCTCAGGCTGTAGATAAAAGGATTTAACATGGATGACAAAACTGTGTAGACAATCGTTGCCATGTGGTCCTTGACAGTGTAGGTAGACAGGGGCTGCAAATAGACATAGAAGATGCTTCCATAAAGAAGAGTTACCATGGTGAGGTGAGAACCACAGGTGAAGAAGGCTTTGCATTTCCCAGCAGCAGAGGGAATCTTGAGAACTGTGATGAGGATTCATATATAAGAGAAAACAATGCATAGAAAGGGAGTCACCAAAACAGTAGGTCCTTCTGTCATTATCACAATTTCATTGACAAAAATTGAAGAGCAGGACAATTTTAGCAGAGGGTTGAGGTCACAGAGAAAGTGATGGATAGTATTGGAGTCACAGAAGGTGAGAAGATTTAGCAGAAGTGTGTGCAGTAGTGAATGGAGGTGAGGAAATGAGCAGGAGAAAGCTACCAAGAGGACACAGCGATGATGGCTCATAGTGGTGACATAGTGGAAGGGGTCACAGATGGCCACATAATGGTCAAAGGCCATGGCTGCCAGAAGGCAACTGTCACTATTGCCCAAAGCATAGAGAAAATACATCTATGTCAGACACCCAGCATATGATATGGTCTTCTTTTCTGACAGGAAGTTCACCAGCATCTTGGGGACAATGGTTGTTGTGAAACAAATGTCAGTGAAAGACAGAAAACTCAAGAAAAAATACATGGGGGTCTGCAGATGGGGGTTGGTGCGAATGGCTAGGATGATGAGCAAGTTCCCTGTGACGGTGACCAGGTACATGGTGAGGAAAAGAACAAAGAGTGGCTTCTGATCCTCAGGCCGGGAGGAGAGTCCCAGGAGGATGAACTCAGAGACTTTGCTGGTTTGATTAATTCTTTCCATCGACATGGACTCAGTTATGTGCAAGAAGTTTTGTTATTTGACATGCTCTGATTTCATAACACAAATCATGAGAAGTTAGCAAGTCTTTGCTTCCTTTGGTCACAATTATCTGCTGTACAAATTGTGGGACACCTTGTCAAATTCATGGTCCACGGTATGGTCCTTCCATCCCAAATCAATGAGCATCACAAGGGTCTTATATTGAAATCTGCATAGAAAAAGAGTTTACCTTTAGAATCCATCAAAGGTGGATCTTTTTAATTCAAATTTGTTAGTTCCTATTCTGTGAAAAGCACTATTCACCTGTTGGTGTCATAGAAATAGAGCAGACAGATCCCTGCTTTTGTGGAGCTTATGTTCTAGTTGGGGAAACAGACCATCAGCAATCAAAATACGTAGTATATCAGATAGGGATAAATTTTTTGAAAAAAATACAGTAGTATTAGGAGGTGGAGATAGATGGGGAGTGAGGATGAGGATGTTTTAGACAGGAAGGTCAAGAGTATTCATTCCCTATCAAAGCATATTCAGTTGTGTTATACTAAAGTTTATATTTGGATTATCTTTTTAAAAATTGTCAAAATAATCTAACAGGGTGAAACTAAGTGGAATGTTGAAACAAGTTCAGTGAAGTATTTTTTTTCTCCTCTGAGCAGAGAATTAGATTTATTCTTCCTAGCTCATGACATGCTATTATCATCAGTCTTCACAAGTCTCCTTTTTTCTTGTAAATTGCTTTTCCTTTCTTTAATTCCCTATTCTAGATCACACTTGTACAGAATAAGTACCCATTGTTAAGTATTAAATGTATGTTTTTCTAGTTTATTTTTTACATGTTTATCCAAAAACATCTATAAGAAATATGGTTGTTCCTTTTTTGTATATATGTATTTTTTTTAACAGTCATATCCAGTTACCTAGTGATGGATATCAAAATGGCCTCCATTACTTGCTACCACAAAAAAACTCTGCATTGAGAGTTTTTGTATCAGCAAGATGCTAAGTTTAGTTTTTGGAGTAAGTACACTCATTCATGCCATGTGAATAGATATATCACATAAAGATTTCCAAATGTTTTAAGATATTGGTTACATATGATTTTATGTATATAAAAATCTCTACAATGAACATATTTGCATCACCAAAATGCTTAAAATAAGTAACTTCCTTAGAGTCAGCATACCCTTTCACATATTGTGAATGGGCCTAATACACCAAAGGGTGAGTGTTTGAGGCTGGAAATAAAATAGCTGTTCCCACTCCCTCCCCTGTGCTTTTCTACTTGCCCTCCCAAAACGGGCATAGATGACCTAGAGGTTAAGCTGGATGGATCTAAAACCAAAAGTCAGTGTACCCTATGATTTCTTAATTAATGAAATGATTGAAGCTATCAGAGAGGAGATAACATGTACTAAACTAGGTTGGAGTGGTCAAGTGGGTGGCCAGTTTACTGAAGCTCACCTTTATATCCAGAGGCTTTTCTTTGCTTCCACATTTCTCCAGAAGCTGATCTTTTGCACACCATCTGTGAATTAATTCCAAGTCTGCTTCTCAGACAAAGCTCAGCTTCCTCATGTTTGTCTTCTATACTTCTGGACTGATTAACATGAAAAGTAGCAGGAAAGGAGGGAGGAACTTATATACTGCTCTAAAGAGATAACACATTTCCCTTCCTTGACCTCAAATTCCTGTTTCTTTCCTAACCTGTGGTCCCCAGCATGATACTGCCATTCCCACCTCTCAGAAGGCAAAGATGCCCTTCGTTAGGTGGCAAGGACTTTCTTGATTGTGAAAACCCTCTCTACTTTTCATGGGGTTGAGTTCTGCCTCCTGGCCTCTAGGGTACTTGTTAGACTAAGATAGTTGTCATGTGCTGACCTTTCAGGAAAGTTTGTCCTCTAATCTCTAAGTAGAAAAAGCAGAATGGGAATCACAGCAGAACAGACTCCAAGGACCTCAAGGACCCTTGAGGCTTCCTGATTAGATGTTGGGATTAATTTCAGAGCTTCTTAACTTCACTGCAATATCCCAAGGGCATGCTTCTGTTTCTCTAAGTAATTGTTATTAAGAGTGGATAGATATTTATGTAGGTGAACATTTTTATTTTGTGGGATTTTAATGTTTGGCCATCCTAATGGTTGTGTGGTAGTATCTCATTGGTTTTTGTTTGTTTGTTTTGTTATTTTAGTCAGGGTCTCATTGTGTTTCCCAGGCTGGAGTGCAGTGGCAAGATCACGGCTTGACATAGCCACAACCTCCTGAGTTCTGATGATGCTTCCACCTCAGTGTCCCAGGTACCTGGGATTACAGGCGCATGCCACAGTGCCTGGCTAATTTATTTATTTGTTTGTTTGTTTCATTGTGCTTCACTTTATTTCACTTAAACAGATATTGCATTTTTTTAAACTTATTTTTTATTTTAAAATTGTGGAGTACAGTTAAGGGTTAGATATACAAACATGCATTGTGCAGGTACCCTTGTTATTTATTTTTTTTGTAAAGAAGAGGTCTTGCTATGTTGCCTATGCTGGTTTCAAATTCCTGGGCTCAAGCAATTCTCCTGTTTTGGTCTCCCAAAGTGCTGGGATTATAGATATGAGCCACCATGCCTGGCTTCATTGTTGTTTCAATTTGATTTCCCTAATGACATATGATGGGAAATATCTTTTCATGTTTTTCCCATCTGTATATCTTCTTTGGCGAGCTGTCTTTTAAGATCTTTGGCCTATTTTTAAACTGGGTTGTTTGTTTTCTTATTGTTGAGTTTTAAAAGTTATTGGTATATCTTGGAAAACAACACTTTGTCAGATATGTTTTGTGCAAATATTTTCTCCCAATATGTGGTTTCTCTTTTTATTCTCTTGGTAATGTCTTTTGCAGAGCAGAAAATTCTAATTTCAATGAAGTCTAACTTGTCAATTTTTTATGAATCATGCCTTTGGTGTTATATCTAAAAAGTTATCACTAACCTCTAGATCATCTAGATTTTCTCCTATGCTATCTTCTATGAGCTTTACAGTTTTGTATTTTACATTGAGGCCTTTGATCCAAATTAAGATCTGTAAAGCATGTATTCATTTTTTTTTTTGCATGTGGATGGCCAGATGATTTAGCATCATTTGTTGAAAATATTATTTTTTTCTCCATTGTATACTTTTGTTCTTTCTCAAAGATCAGTTGACTATGTGTATGTAGGTCTATTTATTGTCAGATCTCTATTATGTACCACTAATCTGCCTACTCCTTTGTCAGTATCACACTGTCTTGATTACTGTAGTTTTATAGTAAGTCTTAAAATCAGGTAATGTCAGTTCTCCACCTTATTTTTTCTCCTTCAAAATTGACTTGGCTATTCTGGGTCCTTTGTCTTTCTATATAAACATTAGAATCAGTTTATCGAGATCCACAAAATAACTTTCTGGGATTTTGACTGGTATTCCATTGAATCTATATACCAAATTTGGAAGAACTGGCATCTTGACAATCTTGGACTTTCTTATTCATAAAAATGGAGCTCTTATTTAACTCTTTTATATCTTCCATCAGAGTTCTGTGGTTATACTTGTATAGATCTTCATATTGTGTTAGGTTTATGTCAAATATTTTTATTTTGAGTGGTGCTAATATAAATGACTTTTCATATTCTACTTGATCTTTGCTAATATATAGAAAAGCAATTGACTTCTTTACCTTAATATTGTAACATGCTATCTTCCTATAATTGCTTATTAGTTCCAGGATGTTTTTGACCAATTATTTCAGATTTTCTACATAAACAATTGGTAAACAAAGAAAGTTTTATATCTTTCTTCCAAATCTGTATATTTTTGCTTGTCAGATAATTTTTCTGCATCTATTTGTACAATCTTGTAATTTTTATTTGTTAGCCAATTGATTTTGGAATGTTGAACCAACCTTGCATACCTGGGATAAATTCCACTCAGTTGTTATATATAAATCTTTGTATATGTTTTTGTACTCTATTTGCTAATATTTTGTTGAGGGGTATGTATATATGTTTATGAGAGCTATTGGTCTGTAGTTTTCTTCTCTTGTAATGTCTTTGTCTGGTTTTGGTATTAGGGTATTGTTGGTTTCATATAATGAGTTAGGAAATATTCCCTCTGCTTTTATCATCTGGAAGAGATCATAGATAATTGTTATAATTTTTCCTTAAATGTTTGGTAGAATTCACCAGTGAAGTCATCTGGGCCTGGTACTTTCTGTTTTGGAAGTTTAGTTATTTAATCAAATCAATTTCTTTAATAGATATGGGTCTATCAATTTTGTCTATTTCTTCTTGTATGCATTTTAGCATATTGTGATGTTCAAAGAATTGGTCCATTTCATTTAGGTTATAAAATTTGTGGGTATAGAGTTGTTCATAGTATTTATTTATTATTTTTTTACTGTCCACAAGATTCTGTACTGATGCCCCCTTATTTATTTTTGATATTACTAATTTCTGATATTAAAAAATTAATACAATTAATCATTTGCATCTTCTTCCTTTTTTTCTTAGTTATCCTGGCTAGAGGCTTATCAGTTTAAAAAAACTTTTATTGTGTATATTTGAGGTTTACAATATGATGTTATATGATGCATATAGATAGTAAAATGGTTACTATAGTGAAATTGATTACCATATCTATCATCTCACATAGTAACATTTTTGTGATAAGAGCAGCTAAAATTTACTTATTTAACAAAAGTCCCTAATACAAGACAATTTCATTAACTTTAGTCCTCATGTTGTACATTAGACTTCTAGACTTGTTCATGCTACATATCTGCCATTTTGTCTTTTGACCCACAGTTCCCATTTCCCTGCCTCCACCCATGGTAACCATTGTTTCATTCTCTATCCCTGTGCATTTGAGCACTTTCTTTTTATTCCACATATGAGTGAGATTATGCAAGATTTTTATTTCTGTGTCTGGCTTATTTCACTTACCACAATGTCCTCCCATTCATCCACGTCATGGCAAATGGTAGTACCTCCTTCATTTTTAAGGCTTAATATTTTAAGGCTAAATAAATATCTTTTGACCATGTTAAAGTCAGGTTATTTGTTTTTCTGCTATTGACTTGTAAGAGTTCCAAATAGAGAGGAACAACAACAAAAAAAAAAACCCAGGAATTTATTTATTAAAAAATTGTGTATTCTTTTTTTCTTCTTTTTTAAAATTTTATTTATTTATTTATTTTTAAATTATTGGGTACAATTCACGGTTAGGTATACTCATATTCATTGTGCAGGTAGGTACCCTTGTTGATGAGGTATGCCCCCCTCCCCAGACAAATCTTGACTACTGTCAATCCTACCTCCCTGCCGGAGTCCAGCTCCAGGAGAGAGTCAGGGCCTGAGACGGGAGAATCGGGAACGGCAAAGAAGAATGACAGGAATCACCTTCCTGGGGAGAGCTCAAGACTCTGCCAATTTTTATTTAATTTTCACATGCTTATATAGTTCTTCCATCCAGCCCTGCACCCACAAAATGTATCTTATGTTGCTAACTAAATGCCTACGTACATCCTTTTTTCATTCACAATAAAGTTGACCTTTAACAATTACTATCTGGTTTCCTTCCTGCCGACTCCATGCCATTCATGTTTTTTAATAAATGGACAAGAACTAGACAGCAGTTACTATTTCAACCACAGATGGTGTTTTTCTTAAATTGAACATTTGTGAACATCCTGTTTTTCTTCCTGACTTCCTTATAATTATTTACTACTGTAAACTTATGATATCCTTGCCCTATAAGACTAAACCTTAACTCTAAACCTACCATATATTTATTTCTATTACCCCTATTTCTATCCTTATATCCCTATATTTTCTTAACTATCACTAATACTATTATATATCTCTAATCTTACTATTTTATTATTAATATTCTAACTTCTATCTCAACATCTCCAACACCTACTTATTTACCCTAAAATATCTTAGCCTATTTTTTATCTCAAATGGTTGTTTTCCATCAGCTCTTAGCTGGGGTCTGTTATCTATTATTAAAAGGAAATAAGGAAGTGGTCGACTCATTTTTCTCGACCTTTTTGCTGCAATCTCACCTTCATTATGCCTATGCATAATTTTTGCTGTCAAATGCCATCATCCATCTGCGCATCTACTATCTCAATTATTAGCCTGTGACAAATAAAGAGGGAACATTCTCAAGCCTATGCACGCAATCCTTCAAAGTTAGGGAAGGTCCGTCAACAGGATCCATGGGGCTTTTCCTCTGTCATGACTGCATTTTACTGGGGCCTTGCTCCCAGCCGGCGTTTTTCCTGTTTTCAGGTCCTTTTACCTTACTCTTCCTAAGGATTACAGCTCCCAGCATATAGGCACAGAAGAGTTTACATAGCAGCTGGCCTCAGTGCCTCAGATGTTCTCAGTCAACCTGCCACAGCTAGGAACTGTCCCACAGTTATGAAGTTTGCCCATTGTACCTGTTCCCTCACAGGTCAGCTGGAAAGCAGCTACACAACTGACAAGGCTTAAGGTCCTCTGAAATGGTAGCTGGAACTGCTCATGACTGTCTTTTTTCCTTCACCACTCCACATAGGCTGTGGCAGGGCACAGCAGTGGGTAAGGTGACTTCTGGTGAGAGACTGGGGTCTTTCAAGGCTCAAGAGAACTCCCAAGTCTGAGACAGAAGTACAGAACTCCTGAATTCCCCTCATTCATCTTTCCCATTGCATCTGCTGCTAGTGGACTGTGGCAGTGCAGGCTAGAGTCTGGCCAGTGTCATGCCAGGCTGAGAGAGATATATACATATGTATGTTCCTAGCACCAGATACCCCAGTTTTATTTTTAAAATTATACTAGATTTGAAAAAAGAGACACCAAAAAATACAATAATAGTAGGAGACTTCAACACTCCACTGACAGTAGTAGATGAATTATTAAGGCAGAAATTCAATAAAGAAACATTGTAGTTAAACTGGAATCTAGAGCAAATGGAACTAACAGACATTTACTGAATATCCCATACCCAAATTACAAAATATGCACTTTTTTCATTAGCACATGGAACACTCTCCAATATAGACAATATGATAAGCTGCAAGTCAGTCTCAATAAATTCAAATAAATCAAAATTATATCAAACACTTTCTCAGACCACCATGTAATAAAACTAGAAATTAATCTTAAGAAGGACTTGTGAAAACAAATAAAAACGTGGAAGTTAAACACTCTGCTCCTGAATGACACTTAGTTCAACAATAAAATCAAGATGGACATTTAGAAATTCTGTGGAATGAATGACAACCAAAAAACAAGATATCACAACCTCTGGGACACAACCAAAAGCTGCACATAGAGGAAAATTGATAGTGCTTAAAGCCTACATTAATAAGACTGAAAGATTTCATACCAACAATCTAACATCATACCTCAAGGAACTGAAAAAACATGACCAGACCAAACCCAAACCTACCCAAAAAAAAAAAAAAAAGAAAAGAAAAGAAAAGAAATAACTAACATCAGAACAGAACTAAGTGAAATTGTAATAAAACAAATACAAAGAATCAGTAAAACAAACCATTGCTTCTTTAAAAAGATAAACAAAATTGATATACTGCTAGCTAGATTAATTAAGAAATGAAGGGAGAAGACTCAAATTAGCTCAATCAGAAAAGACAAAAACTTTTAGAAATCGCCCCAGCAATCCCCCTTCTGGGAGTATACCCAGAGGAACTCAAATCACTCTGTAAAAGAGATACCTAGACATGCATGTTTATTGAGGCATTATTCACACCAGCAAAAACATGGAACCAACCTTGTTGCCTATTGAAAGTAGACTGAATAAAGAAAATATGGTTCATATACACAATGGAATATTACTCAGCCATGAAGAAAAACAAAATTATGGACTTTGCAGCTACTTGGATGGATTTAGAGTCTATAATACCTAGCGATCTATCACAGAAACAAAGATTGGAGTACTATATGTACTTACTCATAAGTGGACCCTGATCATTTATCATAATACTATAAGAAAGGGATTAGCAGTAGTGGGACATTGCCAGGGAGGTGGGACACATAATATCAATAAGAGTACCCAAACTTTACCTGCACAATGATCACTTATGTACCTGACACTGAATTGTACCCTACATCTTTAAAATACAATAATAATTAAATTACAAAACAATTTTTTAAAAAATAAAAGAAATGAAAAAAACATTACAATTGATACAAGAGAAATCCAAAAGATCATCCAAGACTATTATGAACATCTTTATGTAAACAAACTAGACATCTAGAGGAAATGGATATATTCTTTGAAACATACAATCCCTCTACCTTGAATCAGGAATAAATAGAAACCCTGAGCAGATCAATAATGAGTAATGCAATTGAAACAGTAATTAGAAGTCTCCCAACAACAACAACAGCAACAAAAAGTCCAGGACCTGATGGACTCACAGCTGAATTCTAACAGACTGTCAAAGAAAACTGGTACCAATTTAACTGAACCTATTCCACAAGATTGAAGAGGAGGGAATCCTCCCTAATGTATTCTACTAAACCAGTATCACTCTGCTACCAAAGCTAGGACAAAACACAACACAAAAAGAAAAATATGGACCAATATCCCTTTTGAACATAGTTGCAAAAATCTTCAACAAATTATTAGCAAACCAAACTTAACAGTACCTAAAAAAATGATAATAATTATAATACACCATGATCAAATGGGTTTTATGCTAGGGATACAAAGATGGTTCAACATACGCAAGTCAATAAACAAGATCCACTACACAAAAATATTTTTTAAAAAATATATGACCATTTCAATAGATGTAGAAAAAGCATTTGATAAAATTCAGCATTCCTTCATAAAAACCCTCAGCAAAATAGGATGCCTTATGCAGCAAACCCACAGCCAATATCATCCTGAACAAAGGAAATTTGAGTGCGTTTCCCCCTCAAAACTGGAACAAGGTAAGGATGCCCACTTTCACCACTCTTATTCAATATAGTACTGGATGTCCTAGCCAGAGAAATCAGGCAAGAAAAAGAAACAAAGGGTATCCAAATTGGAAAAAGTATAAATCAAATTATCTCTGTATGCCAATGTTATGATCTTATACCTAGAGAATCCTAGAGACTCCTACAAGAGACTCTTGGACTTGATAAATGAATTGGTTAAAATTTCAGAGTATAATACCAACACACACAAATCAGTTGCAATGCTATATACCAATAATGACCAAACAATCAAATCAAGAACTCGATTCTGTTTACAATAGCATCCAAAAAGCTAAAATGCCTAGAGATGTGTTTAACCAAGGAGGTGAAAGAACTCTAGAAGGAGGAGTATAAAACCCTGATGATAAATAGCAGAGAACACAAACAAATGGAAAAACATCCCATGCTTATGGGCTGGAAAAATTAACTTTGTTAAAATGACCATATTACTTAAAGTAATCTACAGATTCAACCCAATCTTCACTAAACTATCAACATCATTTTTTTACAGAATTAGAAAAGAAAACCCTAAAGTTCATAATGCACCAAAAAAGAACCAGAGTAACCAAAGCAATCCTAAGCAAAAAGAACAAAGATGGAGGCATCACATTAGCTGATTTCAAACTATGGTACTAGGTTGTAGTAATCAAAACAGCATGGTACTAGTAAAGAGCAGACACATAGACCAAGACAGAGTATAGAATACAGAAATAACCCCAAATACCTACAACCAAATGATCTTTGACAAAGCATACAAAAGTATACACTGGGGAAATGACCTATTTGACAAATGATGCTGGGAAAATTGTTTGGCTACCTGGAAAAAATGACACTTAATCCCGATCTCTCCCTGTATACAAAAATTAACTCAAGATGGATTAAAGAATTAAGTATTTATCAGACCTGAAATTATAAAAATCCTAGAAGAAAACCTAGGAAAAACTCTCCTGGACATCGGCCTAGGCAAAGAATTTATGACTAAACCCCCAAAGCAAATGAAACTAAAACAAAAATAAGCAAATTAGACTTAAACTAAAAAGCTTCTGTACAGCAAAAGAAATAATCAGTAGAGCAAATAAGTAACCTATAAAGTAGGAGAAAATATTTGCAAACTATACATCTATCAAAGGACTAGTATCCAAATCTATAAATAACTCAAGCAAATCAGCAAGGAAAAAGCAAATAACTTCATTAGTTAGTGGGCAAATGACATGAACAGGCATCTCTAAAAGGAAGATATAGAAATGGTCAATAAACACATGAAACATTTCTGAGCATCATTCATTATCAGGGAAATTTAAATTAAAACCACAATGGGATACTACCTTATATCAATCAGGATGGTCATTATTAAAAAAAAAAATAGATGCTGGCTCACATGGCTCAGATGTGGAGAAAAAAGGGTGGGAGTGTAAATGAATACAACCTCTAAGGAAAGTAAAGTATCTACCTAAAAGTACAGAGAGCATTATATAAAGAAGACAACTGCTCCCATATGTTCATCACAGCACAATGCACAGTTTCAAAGACATGGAATCTCAAATGCCCATCAAACGATCAGTGGTTAATGAAAATGTAGTATCAGAAATACGAATTAGCTTTCAAAACGAATGAAATAATGTCTTTTTCAGCAACTTGAATGAAATTGAAGAACATCATTATAAGTGATCTAACTCAGGAACAAAAAAACATACACTGCACCTTCTCACTTATATATCAGAGCCAAACTGAGGATATGTAAAGACATAAAGAACAGTATAATGGACACTGGATACTCAGAAGGGGGAGGGAAAAAAGGGGAGGCCTCCAAAATCACTTGTTTCATAAAATGTGCACAGGTGGGGATGGTACACTTAAAACTCAGAACAAAACTATTTGTACCCCACAAAGCTATTGAAATAAATATATACATGAAAAATGAAAATGTAAAAAATTATTGTAACTTCTGTAACTGGCATAATTATAACTTTTACATTTGAATCAATAATAAATTGATAATTATCTATAAGAATTACTATTTATAAGGTACTGTTTAAAATGTTTTGTTTATATTAACTTAATTATTATTTACTGTAATCTCACAAGGAAGATTCTATAATTATATTAACTCTATTAAATAAATGAGAAACTTGATGCACAAAAAAGATCAAAGATTTGTCCAACTTGCATAGCTGAAAATCTGAACCCAATTAGCCCCCAGCATCTATTTTCCTAACCACTATGGTTCAATGCATCCTTTTTCACATAGTAGTAGATCTTCAAATTTTAGACATGCTGAGAAAAAGTTAACCAGGTTAGTAGCCGCTTTCTTCCTCCCTTTTTTTGCCTAAGATTTGAGAATGAGATTTTATGAAGTAATTCAGAATTATCTCAGAATCATCTAGGGCTTTTTCGATGTCCCGGAAAGTAGGGTCTCTTCCCCACATAAGGTTAGTTGCAGGTTTCACATCTGTATTTGTATCTTGAAAATTAACCCAGGTCATTCTAATATATGTTTTACATGACAAGTGCAACAGTAATATGATTGCAATACTGTTAGAATATTAAAAATTGAGAGAAGTTAAGTTTATTTTAAGAATAAAGTGGTATTCTCTTTTCTAGTGGTCTTCCACTTTGATGTCCTATCTCCATGTCCCTACAAACTGATGAGTTTTTACTAGGTTTAGAAAAAGATTAACTTACATTTAGCATGCTAGACAAATTATCCAAAGCATTTTAAGCTGCCTTGAAGACAGTGAGCACTCAACAATGATTCAAGTAGTTCCTACTCAATCTTGGGCACAAAGCTCATTTTAAAAAGAGGTACAGGATTGAAACAAGCAACATAATATATACAGTATATTATTCAAATAGATGTGTATATGCAATAAACAAATTTTAAAACTTGGTAATAATAAAATTTAGAATAGTGGCTATCTCTGTAGTGGAAGAGGTAGGAAGAAAGAAAGAGAAGGTATAAGTAGATATAAATTGCCAATTGTGTGTGTGTTGGGTGGGGGCCAAGACAGTTTGCTTTAGTTTTGAGATAAATGATGGGTTCTGGAGTATTCGTTATTTTAGTAAAACAATCAAATAAAATTCAAAGTTAATACAAGTAAAACTAAAAAGTATATTATTTATGTACACACATATATGTAATAAAATAATTTTAAATACTTAAGCATAGACTGAGATCATATAGTGTGCTATAAACCAAATGCAATTGCTTGTGTGTAATTTGGATGCTTCTGATATAGTCCATTCACTGAACTCAGTAAGGATAAATGTCATCACTTAGTGCTCTTCATGTGTGCTTTAGTGCTAACTCAGCCCTTGGATTCTTTTCTTGATTAACCTACAACCAAAAAGAAGAACTCTTTGAGAGAGGACAATATTTATTATTTTTCTGCATCCCTGATGGCTCAGTGTATGAAACAAATAAGCCAAAATTAGTATTTAACCAATGAATGAATGCTAGCTATTATGTTCATTTATTATGTTGTTTACTATTTAGTAACTCAGCTATCTCTTTCTGAGTATATGGTTGCTGTAAAATATTTACCATGAAGCAATATGAAGAGACTATAATAAATGTGGACTGCTAATTCACTCTGAAAATTAAAAAAAAAATTCACGGAACTATTAATATAAAAGTCAATAAATCCTTTACTTGTTTTTAGATCAAAAGAAGTAAATAGTTTAGTATGTGGAAACAGCTACTGAGAAAATTAAAATAACCACATACCTAGCAAAGCCAATTTGAAGAAAATCAATTCATTAGATTCCTAAATCCTGTTACCACACTTTCCTTTTTCTTTTTCCAGTCTTTTGCTTTGAACAATACCTTTTTATAGTTAGTATACTTGCAATATAAATCTTGGATATGTGTCAAAAACTTTGTGAGAACAAGGAGCAATTCAATAGCCCATGAAAACATTGTTTAAGCAATATTGGTTTTGGATGCTTCTCGTTAAAATTTGACGTTACAGCTATCAGATGAATAGATGAGTGTGTTGGTATTAACAAGATCTCATGATTATGAGGTTTCCTTTTTACTAAAAATTCTTGACTTCTGGTCAAATTGGATATGCTTCAGTAATTTTCTCTTGTATGCCTTAGTATCAACTTTCTCTTGTACTTAATTAAAACTTTGGTGTTCTGCTTTAAATTCAACTTCCTTTGTATAGTCAGAAAGAGGGCAATTATTGGAAAGCCCATTAAGGCTGCCTTTGGGCCAACATGAAGGCAAAATTGTTCTTTAATCCTCATTTATTAATGCCCTAAATCCAAATATTATCAAGTAAGCTTATGTATGCATAAAAATCAACATCTTTATTCAAACTTTTAAAATTTTGCAAAGCACGATACTACATAGAGGGTATGCCATAGGCAAAATGTGTTTTCCATTTCTTTCCAAATCTTGATTTTCTGCTTTATATTCAGTCTTTCAAAACTCTTTCCACCTGTTCCTTGACCCAATGCCTAAGGGTCCTGTGCTTCCTTACCTAAATGTACTATTCCTTTTCTGTGAATGTTGAGAGTGGCAACTCTAAAAGTTTTGTACCCTTCAGGCTAGCACATTTTAAGTTTTTTTTTTTTCCTTGGAATCTAAATGCAAAATTAGTAGTGAGGACTTCAGTCATTCTACAAAATTATCCTAACAAGCAATTTTCTGGTTTAGGACACCTTTGGTATTTAAGAGAAAAAAGACAATTCTTTATACTTATAGGACGATGAAGAAGAGAATACTACCTTTGTTTTTTTTGGAGTGGCAGTTATGAACGTCAATTTGTGATCTTGTAAGTGTAAGTTCTGTCATAATATAGAATATTATAGGATAATATTATAGAATATAGTGGAAGACCACTAGAAAAGAGAATACCAATTTATTCTTAAAATAATCTTAATTTTTCTCAATTTTTAATATTCTAATAGTATTGCAGTCATATTATTGCTGTAGTTGTCATTTAAAAGATGTAATAGAATGACCTGGGTTAATTTTCAAGATACAAATACAGGTGTGAACCTTGCAACTAACCTTATGTGGGGAAGAGGCCCTACTTTCCTGGACATTGAAAAAGCTCTAGATGATGCTGAGATAATTCTGAATTACTTCCTAATATCTCATTCTCAACTCTTAGAAAAAAAAGGAAGAAGAAAGCAGCTACTCACTTAGCATGTCTAAATTTGAAGATCTACTACTAGGTGAAAAAAGATGCATTGAACCATAGTGTTTAAAAAAATAGATGCTGCAGGCTACCTGGGTTCAGATTTTCAGCTATGTAAGTTGGGCAAATCTTTGATACCATTTGTGCATCAATTTTCTCATTTATTTAATAGAGTTAATATAATTATAGAATATTCTTTGTGAGATTACAGTAAATAATAAGTTAATATAAACAAAATATTTTAAACAGTATTTTGTAAATAGCAAATTTTTATGGATAATTATTAATTTATTGTAATTTCATTATATATATAAAGGAACACAACTCTGATGATGAATGACTCTGGCCCTTTAATGATAGGCAAAGTGTAAGAAGTGCTAAAGTGTAGGTCAATCCATACTCTCCACTGAATTATCCTGGTTTAGAGATATAAGAAAAAAAAGAAAATTAGGGTTAAAAATACTAATTCTGGGTTTTTCAAATTGTAAGAATAAAAGTCATTGTGGAAAGGCCATTATTTGAATCATTTAACAGGAGATGAAGAAAGCATTTGGTAGTATTCTTAGGGGAGTAATGTTTCATGTGCAGAAGTACTAAGAGGATAAAATGGGCCAGTGGGCATTTTCAGTTTTAGACTATATAAGAGTATGGTTCATTTCTAGCTTCTTCTGGAAATAAAGAATGTTTCATTTCAGCGCCCCCAGAGCTGTATTCCTTACACACAAGTGAAATATCAGCATGATGATAGTTTTGTAGCTCCATGAATTTAGAAGTGTCAATCAAAATATCTTTTCCATTTAGTTATTTGGTACCTGTGATTTTCAAGTAACAGCATTGATTAGCAATTGAATTTCTAGATATGCTTTTATATTATTGCAATTATGCTCTAAATTTATTTTAAATGCAGATATTATTAGAAACTTATGAAATGGGATAGGTTTAGAATGCAGTGGAATAGAAATGAAGGTAGCATTGTTCTTTTTCTCTTCCTTCATTATATATCAGACAACATTTTAACAATATGAGACTTTTTAAAAGTCCATCATTTGCTCATGGTCTTCTAAAACAGACTCTATTATTTTAACCTCACATTTAGAAAACACTTTGCAGTACATTTTACTCATATTTTATGAAGTCTTTTCATGATGATCCTAACTTAGCAGATGAGGTCATTGAATAAAATGCCAAAGCTTCATACTTTTTATAGATAAAGAGGCGCTTGAACCTTTGAAGTTAAAGTAGAAAGGGAAAAAAAGAAAAAAGAAAAAGAAAAAAGAATGGCAATGTGATATATATATATACACATACAGAGGATGCTGGAATTTTTTTCTGTCTATTAGCGGAATGAGGAAACATGCAGTGATCCAGGGATGAATATGTGTATGGAAATGCTGGCTCCGGTGAACAGGGTCTGATGCGGGTGGAATAGAGAAGCGGCGAAAAAGAAAAAACGAAAACGACAGGAATCCTCTTCCTGGGGAGAGCTCAAGACTCTGCCAATTTTTATTGAAATTTCACATGCTTATATAGTTTTCTGCACCCACAAAACGTATCCTATGTTGCCAACCAAATGCCTATGTACATCTTTTTTGCACTCACAATAAAGTTGACCTTTAACAATTACTATCCGGCTTCCTTACTGCTGACTCCGTGCTATTCATGTTTTTAAATCAATGGACAGCAGCTACTGCTTTTTCTTTCTGCCATTCCTGTTTTTTAATCAATGGACAGGGGCTACTGCTTTTCCCTCCTGCCATTCATGTTTTTCAATCAATGGGCAGGAACTAGACAGCAGTTACTATCTCATCCACAGCTGATGTTTTTCTTAAACTAAACATTTGTGAAAGTCCTGATTTCCTTCTTAACTTTCTATTTACTATTATTATTATTATTACTACTGCTATTACTATTATTATTATTACTATTATTATTATTATTATTATTATTGTTACTATTATTATGGCCATAATATCCTTATCTTATAAGGCTAAACCTTATCTCTATATCCTATTTAACTTACTTACTACTATATGCTTATGCTTATTTATATCAATCTTATTTCTATCCTTATGTTCCTATATCTTCTTAACTATCCCTAATACTATTATATATCTCTTATCTTACTATTTTATTATTAATACTCTAACCTTTATCTTTATCAGGCTACTTGTTTAGTTCTAAAATATCTTAATCTACTTATTGTCTCAATTGGTTGTTTTCCACCAGCTCTCAGCAAGGACCTGCTCTTTATGAGGAAGTGGCTAACTTGTTTTTCTAGACCTTCTGCTGTTACTTGAAAAACATCCTTACACACCCTAAGGGGCACCTCTTTTTTGCTGCAATCTCACCATTACCATGCTTATGTGTAACTTCACT
>CAUYQG010053332.1:0-17021 GCA_963574415.1 Tarsius wallacei
GCGCCTGTAGTTCCAGCTACTTGGAAGGCTGAGGCGGAAGGATCGCTGGAGCCCAGCAGGTCGAGGCTGCGGTGGCCGGGAGCGGCCACTGCACTCCAGTCTGGGTGACAGAGTGAGACTCCAACTCAAAAAAAAAAAAAATTCTCTCTAAAAAGGAAACATCATTGGTTTGAAGGTCATATTTATCCTAATGCCACGTTTTACCTGACTACTAAAATTTTACTGGGGTGTCAGTCTTTGAAATTTAATCCATTAATATAACTTCATAAAAATGAATGGTTTCCCTTCATTTTGATCCATTATGATTATTGTTAAAAGAAAAGGCTGGGCACAGTGGCTCGTGTCTATAATCCTAGCACTTTGAGAGGCCAAGGTAAGAGGATTGCCTGAGCCCATGGGTTCAAGACCATCCTGGGCAACTTGCTGAGACCTTATCTCTACAATAAATCAAAAACTTAGTCAGGCATGGTAGCACGTGCCTATAGTTCCAGGTGCTTGGAAGGCTGAGTCAGAAGGATCATCTGAACCCGACAGTTCAAGGCTGCGGTGACCAGGAGTGTGCCCCTGCACTCCATCCTGGGTTACAGAGTGAGATTCTGACTCAAAAAGAAGAAAAAAAGAAAATATTGTGTTCGCTCATAGATTTTCCCTAGAAGGGTACACCATAAACTGGTTATAGTGGTTATTTCCAAAGAGGGGAGCCAATTGTCTGGAATCAGGTATTCTCTGAATACTTTTTTTTTGTAGTGTATGTATACTACCCATTAAAAAAAAATTGCTATGCTATTAAAAAATGAACCGCCTAATAGAAAAGTAGACAGAGGTCATAAACAGACAAATCACAAAGAAGAAATACAAATACCACATACTTAGAAACCTCAATTTTTTTTTTAGCAAAGATACAACTTAATAAATACATTTCAGTCATTCATTCTGAAGATCAGTAGGTTGTATGTATGAAAACTTTAGATTTTACATACACTTTAATCCTAATGCTATGTCTCCTAACTTGTCCTAAGATAATGGCTATGAATGGAAACAATTAAGATTACTGTTTAAAATAAGAAATTGTAAACAACCAAGATGGCTGGGACTGGTGGCTCATGCCTATAACCCCAGCACTTTGGGAGGCAGAGGCGAGAACATTGCCAAACCCAGGAGTTCAAGACCAGCCTGGGCAACATGGGGAGACCTCGTCTCTATAATAAATCAAAACTGGTAGTGCGTACCTGTAGTTCCAGCTACTTGGAAGGTTTGGGCGGAAGGATCACCTGAGCCCAGCGGGTTGAGGTGGTGGCGGCTGTGACCGTGCCACTGCACTCCAGCCTGGACAACAGAGTGAAACTCCAACTCAAAAAAAAAAAACAAACCCCCCCAAAAAAAAACAAGAGCCAGGCTCGGTGGCTCAGCCTGTAATCCTGCGCCTTGGGAGGCTGAGGTGAGTAGATTGCCTGAGCCCGTGGGTTCAAGACCCGCCTAGGCAACTTGGCGATACCTCATCTCTACAATAAATTTTTAAAAAATTAGCCGGGTGTGATAGCACGTGCCTGTAGTTCCAATTACTTGGAAGGCTGAGGCGGAAGGATCTCCGGAGCCCAGCAGGTCGAGGCTGCGGTGGCTGAGAGCGGCCACTGCACTCCAGTCTGGGTGACAGTGAGAATCCAACTCAAAAAAAAACCCAAAAAAACCAAGATGTTCAAAAATGGAATATCATGTGGGCATTAATAATTATAAAAAAGATTACAAAATGCCATACATCAACTGAAAAAAACCCAGGTTACAGATCAGTATTTATAGTTCACTCTCATATTTTGTTTAAAAAAAAAAAAGAAGATACACACAAACATGCTTAAACATGTTAATAGTGTATGTACATTTCTGGCATGACAGGATTATGTTTGTTTTTATTTTTTATTAATATGTGCTTTTTTAGTTTCCTATATATAATCATGAGAAACTTAAAGATTTATTTTTAAAAATTTATGTTTTATCTGAATGTGTCATGCTAGATGCTTTCTGTCCTGGTACATCTTTTTCAACAGTTAAGATTGACTGCAATAAACAAGAACCAAGAATGCTGTCAAAGCTGGAGGCTGGACATGATGTCTCACAGCTGTAATCCCAGCACTTTGGGAGGGTGAGATTGGAAGATTGCTTGAGCCTAGGAGTTCGAGACCAACCTGGGCAACAGAAAATTTAAAAATTAGCTGGATGTGGTGGTGCATGCCTGTAGTCCAAGCAACTCAGGAGGCTGAGGTGGGAGAATCATTTGAGACCCTGGGTTTGAGTCTGTAGTGAGCTGTGATCATGCTACTGAACTTAAGCCTGGACAACAAAGTGAGACTCTCAACTCAAAAAAAATAAAAATAAAAATAATTGAGCCATAATTTCTTCATCCATAAATGGTTTTTCAATACTTTCGTGAACATACTCTAATTTTACCTTCTATGTTTATACAACAATATATGCTTGTCTTTTGAAGTATTTATTGCATTGATGTAATTCATATTTTACCTTTTAAAAATATTTACCTTATTTGACATTTTTTGCCCTTATTTGGTTTTAAGGCTTATTAACTTTATTATCGTCTTATTTATTTATTTATAGCATTTATTCATTTACTTATTTGAGTCAAGATCTCACTTTGTTGCCCAAGCTGGAGTGCAGTGGCACAATCACAGCTCACCACAGCCTTGACTTCCTAGTCTCAGGTGATCCCTTCACCTCAGCCTCCTGAGTGACTGGGATTACAGGTGTGCACCACCACTCTTGGCTAGTTTTTTTATTTTTTGTAAAGACAGAGTCTCACTGTGTTGCCCAAACTGATCTTAAACTCCTGGGCTCAAGCAATCTTCCTACCTCAACTTTCCAAAATGCTGAGATTACAGGACTAAGCCACTATGCCTGACCTATTTTTTTTAATTTAAAAAATAATTTGATTGATTTTTATGTATTTATTTTTTGTAGAGATGAAGTCTCGCTGTGTTACCCAGGCTGTTCTTGAACTCCTGGGCTCAAGCGCTCCTCCCGCCTCTGCCTCCCAAAGTGCTAGGATTACAGGCTTGAGCCACCAGGCAGATATTTATATAATTATAAAGAAATACTGTCTAGCCCTGACTTACCTTCTCTCTAAATCCTCCCCAGATGTAGCCACTGTTAACAGTTTATTTCATTTTCTTCCAAACATCTTAACATATATAAGCATATGTCTCCTGCATTTTTGGTATCACTGTGTCCAGCACAATGCCAGATCCATAGTAAGTATACAGTAAATGTTAATTGGATGGCTGAAATATTTTGTGCACTGTTAATACCTACTGTTAGGCAGAGAAACTAAGTTCCTTGTCTTCCTAATATTTCAGCATGAGTGGTGATGGAATCAACATGCCTCGACTTATTATCAGTCAACTAAAATGGCTTGACAGAATTGTGGATAACAAGGTAGACTTTGGGACTTTATCTATTGAATTTGAAGAGTATGTTTTCTCGACATTTAACCAAGCTTTGCAGATTTATAGGTTTTCTTTCCTCTTTCTAAACAGAATATTCATAGTATACCACCCATCCATTAGCTTCTTCCAGTTTTTATAATTTGAGAAGCATGTTTCACCCTTTAAATTTCTCCAAAAAATAAGCTTATCCAATTATACAGATTAAACATCATTTATTAAATAAATATTTGGAAAGAAATTCGTTAGTTTTTAAAAGTACAGAGATTACTATGATTATTTATTTATTTATTTATAATGTAAGTGGGACAGGCAGATTGTGACTCCCAGGCATCCTGCAAAGTAGGTGGGTCACCTTAGGGCAACCTTTACCCACTCAAAAATTCATCTCACATTAGTGGCAAGGACTCAGGCATCATCCCGAATTGTTATTTTTTGCACTCATAAGTTTAAGGCATTGTTTATTTCTTAAAAGCAATCAGAACCTAAACCATTCTACTTATGTTTTAATTACATATTGAGGAATATTACAGGATTTTTTGCAATTATATGATCTTTTATTAAGTACCTTGGTAAAGTAGAATCTATTTTGAGCCTATTGTTTGAACCCCATTACTTTCTAATTTTTGGCAAACATTTCAAGGTTAGATCTTTATTTGGAAGAATATAAGTTTTAGAGTCTCATGTGGGCTAGAATTTTGGATCTGCTACTTAACTGTATATCTTTGACCAACTTTTATCCCCACATTTTAAAAATGGGCATTGTCATGCAAATTTAATGGAGTTGTGAATATTAAATGCAATAAAATATGTACAGCCCTATTAGACAGATATCATCTACCCTACAATTTTTTTCTATTTTCTCTCTGTGAAATTTAGGATTTGAGCTTGAGTGTATAGTTGCCATATTGTATACAATTTCAGCTCTGCGCTTCACAAGTTGGCAGGCTTTCTCTATTCTGCATAATATGCTATAATTCTAATAGTTCCTCTGTTGTAGGACCTCACCACCAAGATCATGCAGCTGATCAGTATTGCTCCAGTGCACCTTCAGCATGACTTCATCACTAGCCTGCCCGAGATCTTGGGGGATTCCCAGCATGCTGATGTGGGAAAAGAACTCAGGTGAGTAAGCACCCTGCAACCATCTAAGCAAGGCTCCACTATGGGAGCTTTATCACTACAATATGCAAAGGATAATAGTGATGTGAATAGACCCATCTACTTTCTTCTAAAAGTAGATCTCCTGGCTGGCACAGTGACTTACACTTGTAATCCCAGTACTTTGGTAGGCCGAGATGAGAGGATTGCCTGAGTCTGGGGTTCAAGATCAGCCTGGGCCTTGACAAGGCCTCGTCTCTACAATAAATCAAAAAATTAGCCAGCATGGTAGTGTATGCCTATGGTTCCAACTACTTGGAAGGTTGAGGCAGAAGGGTCACCTGATCCCAGCGGGTCGAGGCTGTGGTGGCCGTGAGCGTGCCACTGTATTCTAGCCTAGGTGGCGGAGTGAGACAATGGCTCAAAAAAGTAAATAAATAAATAAAAATAAAAGGCATACCTGTTATGAGCGTGACATCTGGTTTAATATTAGGTATATAAATTTGACCAGTGGAGAAACTGAACAAAATCCCTTTGTTTCATTAGCATTTTCTTCAGGAGGTCCTAAATCCTGACTGCACATCGGAATCATTTGTGGAGGTTATTACATGTCTATATTCAATCCACCATATCTCTAGATGATTTGTTCTAATGCACATTCCTGCATCAGGTCCCTTGCTGAGACCCATTCATGTAAAAAATAGTATTTGGTAGGGCTGTATTTAAGAAGGAGAGAACTATATCCCTAGGTAATAATGTCTGTCTATTTTTTTGAGTCAGAGTCTCACTCTGTCACCCAGGATGGATGGCATGCTCATGGCTACTGCAGCCTCTACCTACTGGGCTCAGGCAGTCCTTCTGCCTCAGCCTTCCAAGTAGCTAGAACTACAGGCATGTGCCAACACGCCTGGCTAATTTTTTGATTTATTGTAGAGATGAGGTCTCACCAAGTTGCCCAGGCTGGTCTTGAATCCATGGGCTCAAGCAATCCTCTCACTTCGGCCTCCCAAAGTGCTAGGATTGTAGGTGTGAACCACCATGCCCGGTCAATGTCTCTATCTTAATGCAATTTTTTACTTGTCCTAGAAACAGTTTTTAAAAATTCTGTTTGTTCAGTCTGGGCAACATGGTGAGACCTCTTCTCTACAATAAATAAAAAAAATTAGCTGAGCGTGGTTGTGTGCTCCTGTAGTCTCAGCTATTTAGAAGGCTGAGGCAGAAGGATTGCCTGAGTCCAGCAGGTCAAGGCTGCGGTAACCATGAGGTTGCCACTGCACTCCAATCTGGGTAACAGTGTGAGACTCCGATTCAAAAAAAAATTATTTGTAATACTTTCTTTTCTATTGTTGACTGTGAAGCTACCTCCAAAAATTGTCCAATGATTTACTGCCCTTGTGCTTTTGGGCAGGATGTTCCCTTTGGGTGACGTACTTTAACACCCACTTTATCTGCTGGATTTTACTTTGTCCTTTTTTTATAACCTTCTTTAAGAATCTGTCACAGAACAGCCTGGGCAACTTGGCAAGACCTCATCTCTACAATAAAATCAAAAAATTAGCCAGGCGTGGTAGTGCGTACCTGTAGTTCTGGCTACTTGGAAGGCTATGGTGAAAGGATCACCTGAACCCAGCAGGTCAACACTGCTAGGGTGGCTGTTTGCATGCCACTGCACTCCAGCCTGGGTGATGGAGTGAGACTCTAACTTGAAAAAAAGAAAAAGAATCTGTCACTGTCCTGTTCTCTATTGTGTGCATCCTACACATGTGTTTGTCATACTTACCATATTTTATTGTAACTGTTTTGGGTTTTCCTCTTCATTTTCTAGTGGAGGGATATGTACCAAACTCAATAATAGTGGTCTCTGGGTAGTAGGTGTTGTGAAGGAGGATTTCTTGTTTCTACTTTGTTGTTTGAATTTTTATAAGGAGCGTGTATTTTTGTAATGAAAATAGTTTTTAATGAAATATACCATAAACATTAGTTTTATGGAAACTAAGTATACTATCTCTTCCCATACTCTAATGAGTGATTTTCTTAATTCATTGCCTTCCCAGCTCTGTTCAACGCATTTCACAACTTTTTCCTTTTCCCACCATTCACAGTGACCTATTGATGGAGAATACTTCACTCACTGTCCCAATCCTGGATGTCCTTTCCAGCCTCCAACTTGACCCGAACCTCTTGTCTAAGGTAGGAAAAACTCTGCTTTCCAGAAACAGAACCAGAACCAATTTTTTTGGTTTGTTTTTTTGAGTCAGAGTCACTCTCTGTCACCCAGACTGGAGTGCAGTGGCACGCTCACAGTCGCCACAGCCGTGACCTGATTGGTTCAGGTGATTCTTCCGTCTCAGCCTTTCAAAGTGCTGTGATTACAGGCATGAGCCACCGTACCTGGCCTGTTGTTTTTGTTTTTGAGACAGAGTCTTGTTGTTTCCCAGGCTGGAGTGCAGTAGTGCTGCCATAGCTCACTGCAGCCTCAAACTGCTAAGCTCAAGCCATAATCTTGCTTCCGCTTCCTGAGTAGCTAGGACTACAAGTGCACACTGTCATGCCCAGCTAATTTTCTATTTTTTTAGAGACAAGATCTCATTATGTTGCCCAAGCTCTGTCTGTTCTCGAAGAAGCTATGGTATTAACAATGGAAAGATTGTAATTTGGGTAAAAATAAAAAGGAGGTGTTTTTCTTCCTAAATTACATATGAGAAAACTAAGTGAGAGAAATGATTTTTCTAATTTTACCTAAGAAGTCCAAGGTTGAGGGAGTGATGTGAAAATTTAAGATTTTTGTGCTTATGTTTTTTAAAAAATATTATTTTTAATTTACCCACCTGTACACTGGTGCTTGTTATGTTTAGGTTCGTCAGTTGATGATGGATAAGTTATCATCTGTCAGATTAGATGATTTACCTGTGATAATCAAGTTCATTCTTCATTCCATCACAGCCACAGATGCACTTGAGGTATGTTACTATTTCTTACCAAATATAGATAAAGATACATTAGGATACATTATTTAAATTAATAAGTCCCAACCGCTCTTCTCTTCCCAGATTAATGTGGATTAATCCAGAAAGCATTCAGGGAAGAGAATGGGGCTACTAGTCAGATTGATTATTTTGTATCAGCTAGTATATGTTATATTCACTATTTCTGTGTAGTAGCTCAAGGAATCCAATTTGGGGCATGACATGCTATGCTTGCATTAGCTATTCTCATCAAATTTTTTCCAAATGCCTTATCCTACATTAAACACTTTTTCTTCCTCAGTCTTTCAGGAGATTGTTATGGTTTTGTTGAGAGAATGAACTATGCCTATCCACTAGGATTGAGCAGAGCATATAACTAATATTTACTTTCTGCAGGTAATTTCTGAGCTTCGGGAGAAGTTGGATCTGCAGCATTGTATTTTACCATCATTGTTGCAGGCTTCTCAAAACAAGTTGAAAATTAAAGGACGAGCAAGGTAGAGCTCACTGATAGTCACCACCCTTTTTCTTGCATAGATAAAGAAAATTTTCTGACATTTACCTTGAAGTCCCGGTTAGAGCTTAATACAAATAGTGGTAGTAATATAAAATTCACATACAATACTATATTCTTTTTCAAATCATATATGTGTGTATGTATGCAGGCATGTGTTTATATTTTCTTAGACATTCAGATCAATCCCAGACAGACTGCAATACAAGTTTATTAGCCATCTTACACATGAGGTTGTGACTTGATGTAGGGCACATGACTAGTGAGCAGGAACGCAGATCTTTTGTAAGTTTTCTGGTAAATTTTTCCCCCTCTGCTACTTGTAGACTTTCAGGACATCCAGAAAGCAGCAGTCCAGACTGTGTTATTCTCTTCTTTGATGTAATAAAGACAGCTGTTAGATATGAGAAAACCATTTCAGAAGCCTGGATAAAGGTGAGATCTTTGGAACTTTAAGTAACAAGGAAGACATGGGTGGCAATCAGTGACAGATATATAAGTAAGATAGGTTGAAATAAGCCTTAAAAGTCATTCAAGAAAAAAAGATAAATGTCAGCCTAGGCAACATAGCGAGACCTATTCTCTACCAAAAAAAAAAATTAGTTGGGAGTGATTGTGTTCTCCTGTGGTTCTAGCTATTTGGGAGGCTGAGGTGGAAGGATTGCCTGAGCCCAGGAGTCTGAGATTGCAGTGAGCTGTGATCATGCCACTGCATTCAAGCCTAGGCAACAGAGTGAGACCCCGACTGAAAAAAAAAAAGATAAACGATGGTTGCCAGATGGGCAGATTGGCTGTCAGGTAAGATAATGGCATGTTGAACAAGGTGAAATGTGTTCGACTGATGTAATATTTTTGTGTCCTTATTTCTCCAGGCAATTGAAAGCACTTCCACAGTGTCTGAACCCAAGGTAACGTTCATGTACTATGCATTTTAAGTACTGCAGACTTAAAAATAGTGGCATTGGCTAGCTTGCCTTCCTGCTTTCTTTCTCTTCCTCTCTCCAGTCATCCTTCTGTGCCTCTAGTAGTTGCTCTGATAAACACTAGCTGTTGGGGAAAGAAGATCTAAGGAGTAACTGGCCAGATGATCTACTCATTATTTCTAGCAATAAAATAAGCCTGCAGTATCTATAAGGAAAAATACTAACATTCCAAACAAGCACACCAATTTGCAGTCAAAGAAGCCAGGTCCCCACTGATGAGGAGAGGAGAAGAACATAACCACCTGGGTCATAACTCAGGTCCCTATATCTGTCTGATTGTTCTTTCTTCCTCTGAGCGCAATTGTCAAGATAATGGCATTTCATGTTTTATTTTACTTTACCCATGCAGACCTGACTGGAGTGAATCAAACAGTCTCATTCACTGTCAAAGTGATGGTACTAGATCTTAGTCTGTTTTAATTCTAGAAATATCTTCTTTTGAAAAGCTAGATGATTGAGTTTCTCATGTACTAATTGATTTTCTTTAAAGATTTTTTTTTTAGTTGGAATCTCTTTTGTTTTGTGGGATTTTGTTAGTTGGGTTAACTAATTGTTGAATGACTATCTTAAAAGCTTTTTTTTTTTTTTTTGAGTTGGAGTCTCACTCTGTCACCCAGGCTGGAGTGCAATGGCACACTCATGGCCACCCCAGCGTTGACCTGCTGGGCTCCAGCAATCCTTCCCCCTCAGCCTTCCAAGTAGACAGAACTACAGGTGTGTGCTACCACACCCAGCTAATTTTTTATTTATTGTAAAGACAAGGTCTCACCAAGTTTTCCGGGCTGGTCTTGAACCCATGGGCGCAAGCAGTCCTCTTACCTCAGCCTCCCAAAGTGCTGGGATTACAGGCTGAGCCACCGAGCGCAGCCTCTTAAAAGCTTTTATGAGGCTGGGCATAGTAGCTCACATCTATCTCAGCAACTCAGAAGGCCGAGGTTGGGAGTACTGCCTGAGCCCAAGACCAACCTGAGCAACATAGCAAGACACCATCTCTACAAAAAAAATTTTTTTTTAATTTGCTGGGTGTAGTGGTGCATGCCTGAATCTCAGCTGCTCCGGAGGCTGAGGCAGGAAAATCACTTGGACCCAGAAGATCGAGGCTACAGTGAGCTCTGATTGAGCCATTGCACTCTAGCTTGGGCAACAGAGTGAGACCCTGTCTCCAAAAAAAGGGGAACAAACAACTTTTATCATATTGAATAAAACAATGAAAAAATCATTAATTTTTTCTGGGGGAAAATATCAACATACTCTAACACTTTATTTTTGCATAAAAATAAATTGGCCACTTTAGCTACCTGCATGCCTAGTTTCACATATTTATAATCATTGTATAAATACAATTTTGGAGTTTGTGTGTGTGTGTGTGTGTGTGTGTATGTGTGAGTCTCACTCCATCACCCAGCCTGTAGTGCAGTGGCATGCTCACGGCCACCCCAGCATTTACTGGCTGGGCTCAGGCCATCCTTCCGCCTCAGCCTTCCAGGTAGCTGGAACTACAGATGCGCAATACCATGCCTAGCTAATTTTTTTGATTTATTGTAGAGATGAGGTCTCACCTAGTTGCCCAGGCTGTTCTCGAATCCGTGGGCTCAGGCAGTCCCCTCACCTCGGCCTCCCAAAGTGCTGGGATTACAGTTTTTTTGTTGTTTTAATAGAGATGAGGTCTCACTATGTTGCCCAGGCTGGTCTCGAAGGCCTGGGCTCAAACAATCCTCCTGCCTCGGCCTCCTAAAGTGCTGGGATTACAGGCGTGAGCCACCATACCCGGTTTTTTAAAATTTTTTCTTCTGTTATAAATATTTTACATTCTTCATTGTCATTTTCAATGGCTATATTGTGTTCTACCAAGTCTCAATTTTGGTGTCTAAATGAGCGGGGTCGTCAGTGAAGAGATGTCCTGGCCGGGTGCAGTGGCGCACGCCTATAATCCCAGCACTTTGGGAAGCTGAGGTGAGAGGATTGCTTGAGCCCACGGGTTCGAGATCAGCCTGGACAACTTGGCGACACCTCATCTCTACAACAAATCAAAAAATTAGCCAGGCGTGGTGGCACGTGCCTGTAGCTCCAGCTTCTTGTAAGACTGAGGTGGAAGGATCACCTGAGTCCAGCAGGTCGAGGCTGCAGTGGCCATGAGCGTGCCACTGCACTCTAGCCTGGGAGATGGAGTAAGACTCTGACTCAAAAAGAAAATAAAAGAAAATAAAGAGATGTCCTAAGTAATTTGGTTTTTTTTTTCTGTCTTGCTTGCCTTTAAAACTTTTTTTTAAACATAGATAATAGAAGCTAAGTGGGGAGAAAAGCCCACATGGAATCTACAAATGTTAAAAAAAAAAAAAATCCTTTACTCTGTCTCGTTCCACAGTGATAATCATTCTTTCAGATTTTTGTGCTTACACATATGTATGTTTATATATTGTTTTCACAAAAGCAGAATCTTACTATGTTTATTGTTTTGCAGTTTGCTTTTTTTTTTTTTTACTTCATGTCAGGAAGGTCTTTCTCTGTCAAAAAAATATAGTCTAGCTCATTCTTTTTTTTTTCTGAGTTGGAGTCTCACTCCTTCGCCCAGGCTGGAGTGCACGCCCGCTCATGGCCACCCCAGCATCGACCTGCTGTGCTCCAGAGATCCATCTGCCTCAGCCTTCCGAGTAGCCAGAACTACAGACGCGTGCTACCACGCCTGGCTTTTTTAAAATTTTATTGTAGAGACGAGGTCTTACCAAGTTGCTTGGGCTGGTCTTGAACCTGCGGGCTCAGGCAATCCACTCACCTCGGCCTCCCAAAGTGCTGGGATTACAGGCTGAGCCACCAAGCCCAGCCTAGTTCATTCTTTTTGATGGCTATATAATATTCCAAAAGTGACTCCATCATAATTTGTTTAATCTTTCCCGTATTGATGAGCATTTATAGTCTTCCCAACTTTTCACAAAGTATTTTCCTAATAATAATGAGAATATATACTAGAGTTGGCAAGTTATTTAATTTTTTTTATTTAAATAAATGTGGAGATGTTCAAGGTTACTTCTGTAATAATATCATTTTCACTTATATTTCAATGTTTTCTTAAGTGATACCAGTGATTAATAATTGTGACGTTTTATTTCTCTGAAAAACATTTCTGGGTTTTGTGAAAATGTAGATACTCTCATGGGAGTATGTTGAGCAAATGCGTATCATCCATTCTGTGTTTTAATGGGAAAATGTTGAGAGTTACTCTTTTGTTGTAGTAAATGAACCGATTTATTAAACTTTTTCTGTTATTGCATATTTATTGACAATAGATTTTTGACATGGCGATGCTTCTCATCATCTATAGTACCAATACTCAGACAAAGAAGTATATTGAGAGAGTGCTAAGAAATAAGATTCGATCAGGTTGCATTCAAGAACAGCTGCTACAGAGTACATTCTATATTCATTACATGGTAAGTGTCAGAGAATCAGACATTAGTGTGAAAGTTATAGAGAACATCTTAACCTTTCTTACCCACCGTGGGAATCTTTAACACCACTACCTTTGCTGCAGTTGGTCTTTGACAGGAAGCTCAGTATATTTCAGAACATAGTAAGATTATTGCTTACTTGATCGAGACATTATAATAATAAACCAACCTAAGATTGGTTTTTATCTTTTAGAAAAAAAGTCACAAAATTGTTTTATATTGAATTTGTTTGACTCAATCCCGAATTTTATTTAAGGAAATGTTTCAGCTTCAGTATTCTGATTCCATACTGTATAACCTGATTTTTAATCTAAAAAGGAAGGGTTTACAGCTTCCCTGTAAACTTTTATCTTGTTATTTCCACCCATTGTTCAAGAACACTGAGACTTTGGAGTCTTAATTTTGCATTAATCATTTTAGTTGTCTAGCTTTGTGTGATTTGCAACTTTAACAAACTTGCCTCCCACATCCTGTTCCAAACCCTGTGGAAATAAGACCAGAGAAGTGCTAGCAGAGGCATAAATATGAACCTTTGAACCATCGCTTATTGGCCATTCAACACTGTGAACCTTAGGTGATGATTCCTCTGGAAATGTAAATCATTCAAATTAGAATTTTGTAACTGTCCTTGTGTGGGGATGGGTCTCTCCCCCTTGGACTAAGGCCCCCAGGAGGGCAGCCTGGTGCTGACTTGGTCATTGTGGGATGGAGCACCATAAATGTACTGAGGACAGAACTAGTGGATTAAATATCTCAAAGGTATTTAAGCTTACAAAATTCTTCCAGCTACATATTCAGGATATTAGCAGTGTAGAATGTCTTAGAAACTGAGTGAGCCAGTGGTTTGGAGCTTGACTTAGGAACTAATTAGAATATGTATTTGTGTCTCAAGATTTTATACTTAGAAAGTCCAGAAAGGTCAAGACTGCGGTGGCCGTGAGTGTGCCACTGCACTCCAGCCTGGGCAACAGAGTGAGACTCCAACTCAAAAAAAAAAAAAATTTTATATTTAGAAATGGACTTAATGTTTGTATTATTTTATCTTGCAATCCTTTTTCTGTTTATTTCTGTCAGTGATATACATTTTGAGCTGTAATTTTCTTGAGGGCAGAAACGATACATAATTTTTTTTTGAGTTGGAGTCTTACTCTGTCACCTGGGCTGGAGTGCAAAGCAGCCTTGACCTGCTGGGCTCAGTTGATCCTTCCACCTCAGCCTTTTAAGTTGCTGGAGCTACAGGCCTGTGCCACTGCACCCAGCTAATTTTTTGTTTTATTGTAGAGATGAGGTCTTGCCAAGTTGCCCAGGCTCGTCTCAAACCCATAGGCTCAGGCAATCCTTTCACCTCAGCTTCTCAAAGTGCTGGGATTATAGACATGAGCCACTGCACCCAGCCAATTTTTAAAATAATTATGATATCAGTAAGGAGCTAGACTTAATAATTGGTTATTTTATTCTGGGTCCATTAATGTCTGTGTATATTGCATTATTAGTAGGGCACGATCACTTCTTTTCTTGACCTTCTTTAAAAGAAATCAGTTTAGTTAACATTGACCCTTACAGACTGATTTCAAATTATAACCAAGGCAGAACAGGCCTCCCAGAGGGGCAGTATGATTGCAAGGGAAACTGTGATGTAGAAATCTGGCTCCCAATTCCAAATTGGGCAGATAGGAACAGTACTATTAGGCTTGTAATTTAACTTCTTTGAGCTTCAAGGTCAACTCTTGTCCATATGTGGAATACCATTGATCCTGAGAGTAAACTCAGAATGGTGAAGGATTATTCTGAGTAAAACAAAGATTAAGATTCTTTAAAATGAAAGTTGGGGAGGAGAACTGTGACATCCCAAAAGGTTATCAACTCTTAAGTTTTGTAAAAACTAAGTTTTTCCCACAGCTTCTTTTTTCTCTTTATTCTCCCCTCCTTAAGGTCCTTAAAGATCTTTGTCCATCCATTTTGTCACTGGCTCAGAGTTTGCTTCACTCCGTAGACCAGAGTATAATGTCATTTGGCAGTCTCCTGTACAAATATGCGTTTAAGTTTTTTGACACTTACTGCCAGCAGGTATGTTGAAATATTTATTTTGGCAAGGAGAGAACAGGGAAAGGGAAAATGATCTGATGTTTATTTCTTGTTGGTTGGAAGGCATTGAAGGGGACAGGACTTTAAACTGGGGTTTGGAAAAGCTCAGTTCTAGTCCCAGCCTTGATGAGATAAAGGCACTGGACTTCAGGATCTAGCTCTGTGTTCTGAGCTCTAAAACTCTATGAGTCTAAAATTAAGGTCCAGAGCAGTCTGCTTCAAGTAAACCTTGGCCTAAATAGCTGGAATCATCAGATAGTTACCACAATGCAGGAATGGCAGTTAAATTTAGCTGTAAATAGCAACCAGTTGGTCCTGGAGTTGTTCTCTAGAAAAAACTGTGGTGAAAAGCAAATGAATGAGAAATATTTGAGAGCCTAATCTAATTCCCATGAACATGAGACACAAAATTTAATAGCTTATATTCAGAGAAGGAGGGCTGTACTTGTGTTTATGAAAGCAAGTAAAGAACAGTGTTTTATTTTGTGTTTTCATATATACTACCAATGTTAAAACACTTTTGGATGGAACTTTTCAAAAAGAAACTTGTAAAAATTTAAAGCAGAGCAGTAGATACAGCTGACACGAACTAGCTGTTACAGTTGAGAGTATAATTCTGTTATGACTTTTGGAGTAAAGGAGAGGGAGAATGTCATCTAAGACATTTTGAATCTTCTTAATGTCTCAGAGGCACTGTCAGGATCCATGTTTGCTTGGAAATGTGCAAGTTAAACCTGTACTGTAGAAACACCTTTAGCTCCTTGAATGCCACCTTTTTGAGGAATTTCAGCAGATTTCATACAACCACAACTTAAAGGGTAAAATTTAACCTACATGGGAAAAAGAAAAAAGACTGTGCCAAGGAGCAAAATCAGGAGGGCTTAGATAGTACTTACTGATAAATTATGGGAAGCAGGTTAAGACTGGGTGGTGGTGTATTTATATTGGCATAATCCTAAACCTCTTGAAACCAACTAATAAAAACTAGATAGTAGATGATAGGATCGAGTAGGTTGTGATTTTAACAAAGTAGAGATTAGAAAGGCCTCGGTCTCAGGTGTGAACCACTTTAGAATGACCATACCATGTTTTTGCTTTATACTATCCTATTGCTTGTCCCCTGTATAGGAAGTGGTTGGTGCCCTAGTGACCCATATCTGCAGTGGGAATGAAGCTGAAGTTGATACTGCATTGGATGTTCTCCTAGAGTTGGTAGTGCTAAACCCATTTGCTATGAGGCTGAATGCTGTCTTTGTGAAGGTATCTATTGGCTCCTTGTCAGCATGTATGTGAGCGTTATCTAATGTCTGCGAGGTAGTGATCATTTATTTTGTACTCTTTAGATATTGAACACTATAATTGGTGGGAAGGAGGTGACTTGATGGGAAAGTAATATAAAAAATGAATATACTGTGTATTAATTCATTCAGTAAACACTTCTTTATACTTTTGTGCCAAACTCTATTCTGCGTGAATTTAAAGTCAATCCTTGCCTTTGATGATAAAGACTAAGACAAATAAACAAGCCACTGTAAATACAGCATAATGAATTCTCTAATAAAATAAAGTGCAACAAATACAACAGAGCAGGAATAATTAAAGTTGACCTGGAAATTTTCGGATAGGAATGATTGATGAGAGGAAGTAAGGGAGTGCATTCTAGGCAGAGAACAATTTGAACAGTAGCAGACTCTGCCCAGGTCCATGGTGTGCCTGAGGAATGACAAGGAGACTAGTATGGCTGGAGAATAGTCTATGAGGCTGGTAAGATATAAGACAGGCCCAGTTTGTGAAGGGTCTCAAATACCATGCTAAAGTGTTTCGACGTTTTCTAGGCAATAGGGAGCTATTACAGGTTTTTATAGAGTTGTCCTGTGTACTCTGAGCTTTGAGAAATAACTGTAGGCCATGTGATGGGCAGACTGGAAACTACTGAAATGGTCCACGGGAGTGAGATTAAGGACCCAATTAGTGTCATGGGGATGGAGAAGAAATGATGGCTTAAGAGACAATTTGGAGAGCAATAAATTTAAAAAGTGGAGACTGGGTATATAGACTCAATGTTGAGAGGCCTTGAGGAAGAGAGAGAAAAAAAGTAGTTTGAGGGAGATGCTGGTTGCAAAGAAGATATTTTTTAGATGGGGAAGTTTGAGATTATTTGTGGGCTGAGAGAAAGGATTCAATGGAAGAATAAATGGAAAAACATTTTTTTTTTTTTGAGTTGGAGTCTCACTCTGTCACCCAGACTGGAGTGCAGTGGCCGCTCCCGGCCACCGCAGCCTCAACCTGCTGGGCTCTGGCGATTCTTCTGCCTCGGCCTTCCAAGTAGCTGGAATTACAGGTGCGTGCTACCACGCCCGGCTAATTTTTTGATTTATTGTAGAGATGAGGTCTCGCCAAGTTGCCCAGGCGGGTCTCGAACCCGCAGGCTCAGGCAATCCACACACCTCAGCCTCCCCAAGCGAGGGATTACAGGC